>JACEEZ010016455.1:0-17500 GCA_016584305.1 Chionoecetes opilio
ATGGGGGGGGCCAGGCTTGGGGGGGGAAACATTCCCCTTTCCCCCTTCCCCTTTTTCCCTTTTCCCCCCTTGCAAGCTGGTGATCGCCCAGAGCCAACAGTTTTCAGCATATCCTCGGGGTTCCCTCTGTCAGGGACATGCTGCCTCAGGGAAGCCCTTACTCGCTGTGTGCGACTTCCCCCAACGGAAAGTTTTTTGGATGTCGTTTATATTCCCCCCACACTTTGGTGGGGCAAACCCTTTCCTTGCCATACAACTGCGTGCCCTGCGAGACACGAATGCACTAATAATTTGATGCCCAGATCTCGTATGTATGAGGGTGTGCCCCTTGTGTCCGAATTAATTAATTATACATGTTTGGCAATATTTCAGTTACTCGGCCCCTGTCGCTCTTTGAGCGTAATAAATTGAAGAAAAAAAAAAAAAAAAAAAATTCTCTCTCTTCTCTCATTTTTACCTCCGCCAAAAAATTTTGGAGGGGTTATGTTTTCCCCCCGATCTGTCTTTTGTCTGCCGTCAGTTAGTTGTACAAGATTTCTCGAAAATTTACGAATAGTTTTTGGCCCAAACCGGTTACCAAGTTATTGGTATAAGGAAGAACTGATTTTTTTTGGATAAATCTATTGCAATTTTGGGAAACCCAAATTGATGAAATATTGGGCCGGGAGGTAGGTCATACTGAGTGCATATATATATATATATATATTTTTGATAAAATATTCGGACGGAGGTATGGCTCTACTGAGTGCCCCCGCCCCCCTAGTTTCCCTCTTAATTGTGAAATAAAACATTGACACAATTATTCATGAAGTGGTTTTATGTATTCTTAAAAAACCCCTCACAAGTGGCGAGTATTGCCTGGCAAGCCCTCCCCCACCCCCAAAACACAACCCACCACAGCCTTCCCCTCCTCACAGGTGTGTCGGGATATGCCTGGAAACACGCCCCCTTGGTGGGAAAAAACACTTGCCGCAAATATCACACTTGTCTTCCTCCCCCGGTGGGTGAGCATGTGTGTTTTAAAGATGCTTTGGGGGCCAAATGTTTCCCTACACTCCTGGCACTCAAATTTCTCTCCCAGTGTGGGTCACCATGTGTGTGTTGACTGGTTTCTGGGTAAATTTTTTCCTTACACCCTGACACTCAAAGTTTCTCTCACCAGTGTGGGGAGCTGTTTCGTTAAAGGGGCTCTTGCGGGCAAATTTTTCCTACCCCCGGGACACTCAAAAGTTTTCTCACCAGTGGGGTGAGCATGTGTTTGTTAAGATTGCTCTTGGGGGCAAATTTTTTTCCTACACCCCTGACACTAAAAAGTTTTCTTACCATTTTTGGGTGCCATGTGTGTGTTAAGACGGGCTTTGTGGTATATTTTCCTACACCCCTGACACTCAAATTTTCTCTCACCATGGGGGTGAGTAGTCGTTAAGATCGCTTTCGGGGTAAATGTTTTCTACATTTCCGACACCAAAGTTTCTCTCACCAGTGTGGGTGAGATGTGTGTGTTAAGATTCTTTGTGGGTAAATTTTTTCCCCAACCTCCTGACACTCAAAGTTTCTCTCACCGTGTGGGGAACATATTCTGTTAAGATAGCTCTTCGGGTAAATGTTTTCCTACACTCATGAACTCAAGTTTTTCACCTGTGGGTGAGCATATGTCTGTTAAGACGCATTTTGGGGGTAAATTTTTCCCCACACCCCCGGGGCCCATACTTATAAAGTTTAGGATTCGTCCTAGGATTCGCCTAACCCTGCTCCTAAGGTTCGGGGAAAAGTCAAAGACGCGTCCTAGGACGGCGGTTAGGACGAAGCGTGAGGTACTTTTAGAAGGAGTCCAATTTGGATTTCTAAAATATACACTAAGAGTCACAGAAAAGGAAAAAAAATATCAAAAAAACACAAGATTAATATTTCTATGAAAAATTGCTGAAAGACTACAACGAATAAATTTTACTAAAGAATAATTGACCAGAATGCAACGTTCCTTTAAAAAGACAAAACATTGAATTGCTTCGTCTATCACGGAAAAAAATAATATTTTTCAGGACAAGTTTTTCATCCTTGGCCAGCTTTTTTAAAGAAGGAAAAATGTCCTATGTCCTGCGAGGGGAATTTTCCATCCCGAGATGACGGCGAAGAGATACGTCAAGGATGTGGTTAAAAATGGACGAGGACTTCGCGGTCGTTTCAAAGACACCGACTTTTTTTTTTTTTCCTGGCCTAAAAAGGGGTTCTTTTTCTAATGGAGATAGGGTTAAAATGGACGAGAGTTTCGCGGTGTTTTCAGAGACACGACATTTTTTTTGGGCCTAAAATAGGTGTTTGGGGAAATACTTGGAGCTCCCCCTTCCGGCTTTGACTGAAATAAACACCGCACTGTTTTGTATGCTTTTTGTATTTCACTCTGAAAAGGGTTTCCAGCGTGCGCTCCCCTTTGGGTTTTAAACCCAATTTGGGCCGCTAGAAAATGAGGTGTAAAAAAAATTCTAGTCCAGTTGGGTTTTAGGTTATTTTGGGAATACTTTGGGTTAAGGTTAGGTTGGGTTACTTTGGGTTAAGGTTAGGTTGGGTTTTAGGATATTTTTGTGGTTAAGGTTGGGGTTGGTTAGGTAACTTTTTTGGAAAGGTTAGGTTGGGTTATACTTTGGGGTTTAAGGGTTAGGTATACTTTGTGGTTAGTTAGGTATACTTTGGGTTTAAGTTGGGTTAGGTATACTTTGGGTTAGGTTTTAAGGGGTTTGGGTTAGGTATACTTTGGGTTAAGGTTAGGTTAGGTTGGTATATTTGGGGGTTAAGGTTAGGTTAGGTTAGGTATACTTGGGTTTAAAGGGTTGGGTTTAGGTTAATTTTAAAATATAGTGACTTTATGTTTTTTTTGGGGGAGCCATAAATCACTTATTTTGCTTCCCCCCCCAAAAAACCCCGTTTTCCCCCCGTTTCCCCAGGCTTTTTGGTATGGGGGAAAAAAAAAAAAGATAGGGGTAAAAGGACTTTTCCCAAAAGTTTTACCGTTCCTTGTTCTAATGAAGTTTTTTTTTTGGGCCCCAAACCCATAAAAAAAAGAAAAAAAAAAATGTATATTTTTGTGGTTAAGGTTAGGTTGGGTTTATTAAAACCCTTTGGGTTTAGGTTAGGTTTCATTAAAACCCTTACAGTTAGGTTAGGTTTCTTTTAAAACTATAAGGTTGGGTTAAGTTTAATTTTTTTTCTTTTTTTTCTTTTTTTTTTTTTTTTTTTTTTGCGCAAAATAAAACTATCTCCATTAGAGCAAGCCCCTATTGTGGGCCCAAAGAAAAAAAGTCGGTGTCTCTGTAAACGACCGCAAACTCCGCCCATTATTAGGGAGAATTTTTTATTTTGCGCAAGCCCTTTTAAAAACAAAACAAAAATTATCACCGAATATTATGGTCCCAAATTTCCCTTTAAAAAAACACACCCATAAAAAAAAGCCTAAAATTTGGGCCCGGGGAAAGTTTTTTAGAGTCTTATGGGTTTTTAATGAAACTTAAAATTTTGGTAGAATACTTTTTGGTTAAAGGGTTTGGGGGAAAACTTAAGAAAAAAAGGCTCCACCCTTATCTTCTTTTTATAGCCAAAAAGCTTGGGGACATGGTGGGAAAACCGGGGTTTTTTTGGGTGGGGGGGCACACACATAAGGGAAAAAATGGCCCCCCCCAAAAATCCCTAAAAAATAGGGATTTCCCTATTATGAAAATTTATCGGGGAAATTTACCCCGATTAAAGTCTTGTACTAGGGAATTTTCCCTAGTTTAGGGATTTTTTTGTGGGGAGTCATATTTTCCTTATGAGTGTGTCCTTTTGGGGGGGAGACAATAAGGGAAATATTTCCCCCATAAAGTCCATGAAATAGGAAAATTTTCCTAGTTTAAGGATTTTTTTTTTGGGGGGGGCCATATTTCCCTATGTGTGTGCTCCCCCCCCAAAAAAACCCCGGTTTCCACCATGTCCCCAAGTTTTGGGGGCCCTAAGAAAAATGGAGATTGGCCTCATTCAAAGTACAACTCTACAGACCTAAACCAGCCCCCTCTTCGGCCCCTTTTGCTGTGCACTAACCTAACCTAACGTAACGTAACCTAACCCAACCTAACCTAACCTGACCTGCCCTAACCTAACCTAAAAGGCCGTGTCACACAGAACTTTTTCCCCAAACTTTTGGTATTTTGCTACCAAAGATGCCCGAGTGGGGGGCAAAAATAGCGCGTTTTCACACGGCGTTTCGGCTACGAGCATCTTCTGGGACCCGCAACCAAAACTAAAAAAATATAACATTATGGATCGCTGAAATTTTAATATCGGGGCCATGTAGACAAAGTAAGGATCGGCACTCATTAAAAAATAAACAGAGTCTTAAAGACAGTAAGTATAATGTAGAGCCAACCCCCTTTTGTCGCTTTGCGTGGGACCTTGTTTTTTTGATTTTTTCCCGGTTATTTGGGTTCATTTTAAAAAAACCCAAAAAGGGGGTTAGGTTTCATTAAAAAAACCCATAAGACCCCGACTTAATTTCTCCCCGGGCCCAAATTTTTTTAATGCTTTTTCTGATGGAGATACAGTGTTTAATGGGAAAAAGGTACCCTAAAATTCGGTGATGATTTTTTTTTTTTTTAAAAATTGGGCTTGCGCAAAATAAAACTATCTCCATTAGGAAAAAGCACCTTTTAAGACCAGGAAAAAAAAAAAGTCGGGGTTGAAAAGACCGCAAAGTCTGCCATTATTACCAAAATTTTGAGTTAGGGGTTTGGTTAGATTTAGGTTATGTTAAGGTTTGGGTTTTGGGTTTTGTTAAGTTAGGGTAGATTTGGATTAGGTTTTGTTGAGTTTTTTAGGTTAAAAAAAACAAAAATTTTATGGTGCGCGATTTGTCCGGTGGGTTTGGGCCCCCCGCCCAATCCTGCGGAATTTTTTTACCGTTTGGTTAGGCATCCTCGAGCCGGGCAATTCTAACCTGTTTCATAGTGTAGATTTCTTCTTCTGGGGCTTTTTTAAACCCCAAATTTTCCTTCCATGGCGCAATTTAATAATAATGCTGATACATATAGGCTACTACCTAGAATCTAGTTCTTTCAACCAAAAACGTTAAATTAGGTTGAGGTGGGGGGTTTTGGGATATTTAAAAATGTATCAAGAACAAATAAGAAAATTACAAAAACTAGGAGGGGGAAGAGAAATAGAGTTTTTTGGTAGTTCCCTGGCTTAAAAATCCCGACTTATTCAATTTTTAAAATTTTATTTTTAAATGGCCCACTCTAAATCGTTTTATTCTCAACATATACCATTCTTCATCAACAGTTTGGTGAGGATGCACTTCAATCTGTATCACGATACATGATTTCAAGGCAGGGAACAGACTACCTCAAAAAGTGGAAAAATAACCACTCGGCTTTTCATGCATGTGGCCCATTTTTAGTGTTCTTTATATTACATCTCCCTAGTCTGTCAATATATATCCCTTCTCGGGTTTAAGGGTATCGTTATTATTTTTGTACAACAATTGTCCCGACATCTATCCTATCCCCCCCCAAAAAATTTTTAGGAGTGGGTGGAGCACCCATGTTTAAGTCCTTAGGAGAGTCTTAGCCGCCGCCCCCGCTCGCTAGGAAAACCCCAAACCCCCCTTTCCCAGCCCAAAACCCCGAAAAATTTGGACGATCTTAGCTTTAGGTGGCTCGAAATGATTTAGGGCGCGGCCGCCATATTTTTAAAACCGAGGGGTCTAAGACGAATCCTAAATCTTTATAAATATGGGCCCTGGCACTCAAAGTTTCTCTCAACAGTGTGGGTAGCATGGTGTGTTTTAAAACTGCTCTTGTGGGTAAATGTTTTCCTACACTCCGGACACTAAAAGTCCTCTCACCAGTGTGGGTGAGCATGTGGCTCCTAAAGTTTAACCCTTACAAAGTGAACATTTTTCCCCAAGTGGTAACCACCTCAGCCCTGTTTTTGCGTGTAGGGGTTGAGGATTTTGGGCTTTAAATGCCACCCTTGCTAAAACCCCCACATTTTTCCCACAGCCCATCCCCAAGGTGGGTTTGTTTAAACGCCCTCCTTTGCAGAAATACTTTGTCAGCCCCCCTTTGTGGGGGAGGGTCAGTGGTCCTGCGGGAAACCCCCCGGTGGGGGGCCCCGGGGGAAAAACCCAAAAGGTTCCCAAAAAAAGGGAAACCCGGGGAGGAGTCCTGGCGTGGGCCCCCCCGACCTGGCCCTTTTTCACCCGGGCACCTGTAACTTTGGGGTGGCCCGTCGCACACAAGCAGGCAATTGTTTCCCTTGAAGGGTGCTTCCGCTTCCCCCCTCCGCTAACGCCTACCAGTTTTTTCCCCACCCCAAGGGAAAAGGCCCAGCAAAAGGAGCCTAAACGCCCCCACTTAACATGGTGGGGGAGTGGAGTGGGGGCCCGGAAAGGTGACCTTAAGCAGGCAAGTGTACCTAACCCTTTGCCCACAGGCCCCAACCCAAATTAATTTGGTTGAGACTAATGGGGGAGTGACGAGAGGGGGCTGGCTTTTCTCTCTCTCCCCCAATAAAAAAGGGGCAAAAACCAAAATATGAAAAAATAAATTTATTCTTTTTTCAATTAAAATTTTGCTCAGGAATGTGTTTTTAACAGCGGGCTTGGATTAATTGTAATTGTAATTGAGCTTTAAAAATCAAAAAAGAAATTGTATTTGTAATTGTCTTTTTTTCGAAGCCCCAAAAAAAAATTACAAAAAACTTTCATAAAAAAATTACAAATATTACGTTGATATACTAAAAAAAAACTGAGAGAGGGGAGAGGGGAGAGAGAGGGGGGAGAGAAAAAGGGGGAGGGGGAAGGAGGGGGGAGAAAATAGAGAGGGGGGGGGGTAGGGGGGGGAGAGAGAGGGGGGGGAGGGGGGGGTGGGGGGAAGAGAGGGGGAGGAAAGGGGGGGGTTTAAAAAAATCTCTTTAGAAACCATATCAAAACCTTTCCCCCTTTTGGCATAGACCAAAGGGGGGGGGGGAAAAAATGTTCGGGCGGGAGTACCACCCTAGCCTGGGCTATTAAAAGTGGGGGGGCCCCGGACCAAAATTCCGCCTTGCTTGAGGGGGTTTTTGTTTGGGCCTTTTAAACAGACTCAGAAAAATTTAAAAAATTTTAATTTAATTTTGTTAATTTTTATCTAAGTATTTTCCCAAAATTCTATTTTTAATTTTTTCCCTAAAACATTTTAGCTTAACAGACACCCTTAAACTGCCCTTTTCTGTCAAAAACCGTATTTTGCCCAAGTGACTGTCCACTGCCCCCAGTACCGGTAAAACTATGCCTTACAAAAACAGACCGGCCCACCCCTCCCTACCCTTTTTGGCTCCTGAGTTATTATTATAAAACAAAATTATAACCTTAAAATTTATATTTTTATATATATATTTATTATTATATAGATATAATTAATATATATTTTAATGGGATATATTTTATATAATATAATTAAAATATATATATTTTAATATATAAAACTTTTTATTTTTATTAATTTTTAATATATATATATTTTAAAATATTTTGGGGGTTTCGCCGTGGGTCCAAAAAAAAGGAATTTTAGATTTTTCGAATTTGGCAGGGTTTTTTCTCAGGGTTAAAATTAAATTTTTAAAAGGGTTTGGTTTGTCGTCTTAAACTTTTTGGTTTGAGCACTTCTTGCTATGAAAAAATGGATTTTTAATTTTTTAAACCCAAAACCCATAGCTTAAGTGCTTTTTTGAATAGTAAAAATTGGGTTTAAAATGAAAAAAAGGAAACAGTTTTAAAACTCTTGGGGAATTCCTTTTAAATGGAAATTTGGCATCCCCCCTTTTGGGGGGAAAAACTTTTTTTGTTATACGGCTTTTCCCCTAACCGGGGTTTCCCCAAAATTTTATTTGGGGGGTTTTGGGGTTCGATGGGGGAAAAACAAGCCCAGGGCGATGGTGCCCGACAGCTAGGGGAAAAAGAAACCCAAGGTTAATGGGGGGAGGGCTTTGGTCAGGGGAAGGGGAGCCATCGGGAAGGGAAAACCCTTTGGCCACTTTGAAACCAGGGGCCCGGGTTTGCCCCCTGAGAACCCTGCGAAAAAGGTGGCTCAGGTCCTCTAATGACCCTCCCTGGTAAACATGGGCCCCCCCGGGCCCTCATTTTATCTACTCCCAAGGGTTTGACTCAAATTTACCCCCAAACCGGGGGGGTTTTAAGGGTGGAAATCACGCCCTTTTGGAGAAGTGTTTGGGACGAAAAGTTCTTTTTGGAGATATAGCGTGTTCCACAAACGGGGTTGCCCCGGGCGCCACCTTATCCCAGCATCGACGGGCCTACCTTTCATCTGACATTTGGTTTCCACGGGTCCAGTGGGGCCGTCTGCTGTCCAGCGTGAATGAGACGTCCACCGCAGAGTTCAAGGATTTGCCGGGAGGGTTGAAAAATTCAGGGAGATCCCCGGAGTAGTATTCCGGGGTCAACTTTTCCCACTGCCCCAGCAGGTCTCCTCCCCCAGTGGTCCATTTCTCCCGCCCCAGCTGCAGGAGTCAATTTTGGGGCAAGGTGCCCCCACTCCAGTTTGGTTCACCACAGCCCATTCGCTCAGGGTACTGTGGACCAGAAAGCATGGAATTCTTGGCAAAGAACTGAAACCCCGGGGGGAAAAATCCTAGTCAAGTACTGCCGGCAGGTGTACTTCAAACTTACTAGGGAAAATAAAGGTTAAACCACAGACTAGGGAAAGGGCCCCCAAGCACACCCTCACAGCACCCCCAAGATGATGGGGGTGCGCCCAAGAAGGCCCCAAAACAGCTGGGGAACCTTTTCTACGGGGGGACAGGAGCAGGGTTTTGGGCCCACTCAAATTGTCCCCCTCTCGCTGATGGCGGGGTCAGAGTGGGAGGGGCCCGCGGTTGGGCCCGAAGGCAGCCGGGGCCCAGGTGCACAACCCCGGAAATTCCCCCTTTTAAACTGTCCGGGGATCAGACCCCAGGAAAAACCCTTTGGTCAAAACCGTACGGGGGTTTCCGGATTTCTCTTTTCCACACTCAGACCCCGGGAAAGATTTCTTTGAACCCAGGTGCCAGAGGCTGCGGCAGCAGTTTTGGGGGCCAGCGGGGCCAAAAGCCCGGGTTTTTCACCGGGGCCCGGGGGGCCCCCCCCAAAAGGGGGGGACCATCCCCTTTTCCCTTAGGTTCTAAGAAGGACATGGGGGGAAAAAACGTTCTGGGGGCCAAACTAAAAGGTTTGTGACCCTGTGATGTAGTCCCTGATAAACCCCAACATCGGGGAAAGGCTTACCACGCTGGGAGGGGGAAAATCATTTTGGGTGCATGATGCAATACACGGGCCCCAACCGGGGAAAACACTGCGTACTAAATTTAAATGCATTATTCGTTTAAGGGGTTGCAATAAAAAAAGTGCGTTTTGCATAGTAAAAATTTCCCAAATGAAAAAAGGGAAAGAGATAAAAAGGGCCCCTTGGGAATTTTCCTTTTTTAAACATAGGAAATTGGCTCCCAAAATTTTGAAAAAAAAAGTTTTTTTGTTAAAAACGGCGTCCCCTAAATATACAGAAAAACTCTTATAATGGGCCCACGTTTTAACTGGGGAATTTGATATAACTGGGCATGGCATTTTTTTTTTTTTTTTTTTTTTTTTTTTTTTTTTTTTTTTTTGGAACCCCGGAGGCTCACTCGAGGGCTGTGATGGTTGGCCCTCGCCCGGGGTGGCGCAGGCGGGATTGTTTTTTAGTGACCCCCTGTGATTAGAGGAGGCTATGCCGGCCCCCCCCGTTCCTCCCATTTTCACTCATTTTGAAGGTTTGGGGGTTTAAAGGCCCGGGATGTGGGTGTTCTTTTGGCCCCTCGACGGTGGCAGAAAAAATTTTAAGTGGATTTAAAGGGTCCCCACCTCGGGATCGAATCAGGTCTTGAGGGAAAGCCCCCCCGGTGGCTAACCCCTTCTGGGGCCCCCAACCCCCCCCTCACCTAAACTGCATTTTCATGGTTTTCACTCGCTTTATTGCCCTCCCCCCCAAACCCTTGGGGTGAAAATGTAAACAGAAAGTCGGCAAAAAATTGGATCCCCCGGGGCATTTGATGCCATAAATGCATCTCTTTGCTTTTCACTCGGGGATTCCTCCCCCCCCGTCGCATAAAGTCGTTTTTTTGTCCTTTTGATCTTTTCCCGCGGCTCAGGGCTCTTAATTTCTTCCCTTCCGCCTTTTGGGGCACCCTTGCGTGATTGGGGCTGGGGGAAACTTGAAATACAGTACTGTAGAAAGTAAACCCCAAAAAAAATTTAAAATGGTGGCAAAAAATAAACAAAAGGGCGGGAAGAGCGTGTAGGGCCCGTCAGGGGGAAACCGTTTTTTTAGCGGGCCAAAAAACACCGTCTTGGATTTCGAATTCCCCTTTGTTGTTGAAATTGAAAAAAAGGATTTTGGTTTTTTTGCTTTCAAAAACACCCAAAAAGTTGGAGGACCGAAAAAATAATTTAATCAAAACCCTTGAAAAAAATATACCCAAAATAATATTACACATTTTCCCGCAAGTGGTTTTTGATTTTGGGGTTTTGTTAAATTTCCCCAAAACGGTGCTTGGGGCACCCAAAAAAACTGCTTAAACCTTTCGCACTGGTTCCTGCCCTTCTTAATTTGCCACCTATTTTAAATGTTTTGGGATTTCTCATCCCGTGCTGTATATCAAGATGTCCCCCCCCCATCACGCAAGGGTTTCTCCAGCGGAAAAGGGGAAAGAAATTGAAGACCTGAGGCCCTGAAACCTTTCAGGGAAAAAGGTTGGAAAAGGGGTGGCAAGGATGGATGCAGGAAATTTCAGGTTTCGTCCAAAGCGTCCCATTTTTTCCAATTTGTTCAAATCCCCAAATTCTTTCCTTTCCCTAGTAAAATGTAGTTTTTGCCTTTTAACCCGGGTTCAAAAACCCATATCAAAAAGGGCATTGCATAACCGGCCAAAGGGGCCCAAACCCCCCCATGTGCCCCAGTTATAAGGGGTTTTACCCGGTGTGTGTGTGTTTGGGGTGTATATTTTAAAATAAAATATATATTTTATATTATATATATTATATATATATAAATAAAATTTTAAAATAATATATATATAAAATATATATATAATATATAAAACCCGGGGAAACCCCCGTTTAACCCGGGATTCAAAAAACCGGCCCGCCTCCAAAAACAACGGCACTAATCGACCCAGGCTTTTTTTTTTTTTTTTTTTTTTTTTTTTTTTTTTTTTTTTTTTTCCTTTTTTTCTACTGATAAACTCTGGAACTCTCTTCCTGTTTCTATTGTCCACTTTCCTATGACTTACCTTTTTCAAATAAGAGTAACAAGACACCTCCCCAACTAAATTGGCTCACCCCACTTTTTTATTTTATTCTCTTACTGTCTTCTTTATAGGGACTGGCAACTAAGCGGGCTTTGTGTTACCCATTTTTGTTGTGCCCTTGGCCGGTTCCTTGTGATGGAAAAAAAAAAAAAAAAAAAAAAAAAAAAAAAAGGGGGATTTTGGGCGATTCCATAAGAGTAACTCTCAAAACAACGGCAAAATGAGTTATCCGGTATGCGCTCCCCCCCGTGGGTGCCGGATAAACGAGGTTCTCCTGTATATATATATACAGGGAGGCCCCGTTATACGAGCATTCGATATACGAGAATCCGATGATACGAGATGTGTAAATTAGGGTCTATTTTCAATATACGACATCGAAAATCCAATGCTACGACATTCAAACTGGGGTGAGTAAAATTACCAAGTTGTTTACTAGTGAATTAAAAGTAATTTACTAAAATTATAAAGTCATTTACTGACTATATGATTTTACCTAAGGTTGTACGTTAATCAATCTGAAAATATGATAATTCTGGTGGCTCGGTACGACAATGTGGCCTACAAAAATTCACAACCCTGGGCGAGAAGCCAGCAACGGAGGTACTATGGCCAGCAACAACCTGCTCTCGCACTACCTAGATACTACTTTCCCTAATGACGGAAGCTACAAAGCTCCCTCGATAGGTCGTAAACGAGTAGGAAGGTTGTGGCTAAGGCGTCATCCGTCACCAGCGAATGACAAACAGTTTTTAAAACTTCTCGACCAATAACAAGCCAGCGAGACATATTTCCGGGCAAGAATGGCATGCCAGACTGCCTCTCTGTCCCCGTCATCTAAAACTAATTCTCGTTTTATTTTTAATGCTTGCATTTTAAGTAGTTTTAATGTATCAGATAGTAAGATATATAAGTAAGGAGCCTGTGTTGCTAGTGTATTGGTAGAAGGTGTGTATGTGTGTTAAAATAATGAATATTTGTTATGGGGCGGCTCCGTGGCAAGAATTTCTCAGTCACTCACTGCCCCGCCAGCTCAGCCAGCAGTCACCTCATCATAACATCTTTAAATCACCCTTATTTAAAGTGACACACGGTGCTACATTGATTTAGATAATGACATGTGTATATAACATCTCACCATAATCACTAAGTTGTATAATACCGAGTGATAAGACGTTTAACCCTGCCCAAACCTACCGTGGCGGAGGAGGCGGCAGCCTGCCTCGTCCGCCGCCTCTCTCAAAAACCGCCGTCATCCGCCTCACCTGTGCCTTCCTAAAGAAGACAGTCAGCTCCTACGCCTGTGATAGCACCATAGGATATCACCAGTGATCATAGGATTTCTCAAAGGGCCCTCGCTTTCCTACTAAATAATTACCAAGGAGATCGCCTCTGGCGGCGGAAATCGGCCGCCGCCCGCACAACACAACACCCCGTTATCAGCTGTATAATATGTGCCTTCCTGAAGAAGTCAGGTCAGCTCCCATGCATGTGATAGCACCATAGGATATCACCAGGGATCATAGGATTCCTCAAGGGGTTCTCGCACCCCTACAAAATATTCCCAAATTTTATTTTTGCTAAAATTTTTTTTTTTTCTTTTTTTCTTTATAATTTTTTGGGGTCCGGGAAACCCAAACCTATTTTTACCATTGTTATGTTTTTCTTTATACGAGTTTTCGCTTTACGATATCCAGGGGGAAACCCTAACGCTCTATCTTCGGGACCTCCGTATATATTAATTATATATATATATTATATATATATAATATATATAATACAGTATATATAATATACAGTTTATTATTATCAGTTTTATATATATATATATATAATTATAAAATATATATTATTTTATTTTAAAATTATATTATATATATAAACTTATATATATATAAAATTTTAAAATATATAATTATATAATATATATATATATACACACAAACCCTCGTTTTTCCTTTTTTTTTTTTTTTTTTTACTTTGAAATCCCGGTGCGTTCAAAAATTGACATTTGCCCGGGCGGTCCGAGGTCTCCTGTCACCCCTGGTCATGTCCCGCCCCGCCAGGGGGCAGCATGCTCAGCGGTCGTTTTGTTTACATTTGGGCACCACACTTACGGTTCACCTGCACCGCCTCCCCACTGCCCCTGGTGCGGGAAATATCTCTGAGACTATAAAAACTTTCTGCTGCCCCCCCGGTTTGCGCATCCTCACGGTCTTTTTGTTTAATTTGGACACACACCTCTTTTTTCCCCTGCACTCCTCCTTTAGCCCCCGCCCCCCACTCCCCCTGGGAAGGAACGTCTCTTGAGACTATTGAACATTTCTGCTGCCCCCCGCCAGGTGGCAGCAGCTCAGGGTCGTATTTTTTACATTTGGAACACGACACTCACGGTCACCTGCACTCCCCCGTTAGTCCCCTGACCCGCACTGCCCCTGGTGCGGGAAAACGTCCTTGAAACTATTAACACTTTTTGCTGCCTCCCCCCGGTGGCAGCATGCTCAGCGGACGAAAAGTCCGGGGTGGGGTATTGATATTAGTGGTTCCCGGGACAAAAATACTAGAGTGGATAAACCGTTGGGGGGGGGTGAGGGCTCGGATTTTTTTTTTTTTTTTTTTTTTTTTTTGAGGAAAATTTCCTGGACTGTTGCGATTCCCGGATTTTTGCGGTTCCCGGACATGCTCCCCCCTATTAGCCGGGGAAATCGAGGTTTGTGTGTATATAATATATTCGGGTTTGTGTGTTATATATTATATTATATATATATATTTATACACCAAACCTCGTTTTCCCCCCGACAAAAGGGGGGGAGCACGGTCCGGGAACCGCAAAAGTCCGGGAATCGCAACAGTCAGGAATATCCTTAAAAAAAAACAGAAAAAAAAAGTCCGGGCCATTACCCACCCCCGGACGTTTATCCACTCTAGTATTTACTGTCCGGGAAAACCCCCAAAACAACTACCCCGCCGCGGACTTTTGCTCCGCTGACATGCTGCCACCTGGGGGAGGCAGCAGAAAGTGTTCAAAATCTCAGAATGTTCCCACCAGGGGTGGGGGGGTCAGGGACTAACGGAGCGGGGCAGGGGGAACGTGAGTGTCGTGTGCCCAAATGTAAAAAATACGACCGCTGACATGCTGCCCCCTGGGGGAGCAGGACCTGACCAGGGTGCAGGAGACGCTCGGGCCGCCGGAAAAACTTTGTCAATTTACAACAGGACCAGCATTTTAACATAAAAAAAAAAAAAAAAATGGACTCTGGCATATCCCCGGGCCTCGGAATTTTTCCGGCAAATCCGATATCCCGGGAAATTGAGGGCCGGGGGAAATCGAGGTTTTTGTGTGTATATATATATAATAATTTATTTGGGGGTCCCCCCTCACATGGGGGGTTTTTTTTCCCCAAGAAAAAATCGCACACGCCCCTTTAAATTTTAATTACACTGAAAAAGAAAAAAATGGGCGAAATTTTATTGACTTTTAGGGGGGGAAAAGGGTTCCCCCTCGACCTTGTTTATTTGACCCCATATAATACCACCGATGTATCTAAGAACCTTCCCACTGTCGGGGGTTGAGACAGAAATTTCCAGGGGTTCATTTCGCACCACTCCCACCAACCACACAGTCTCCTGCTGTCGTGTATCCACAACCACAAAAACAAAATGATACCGTAGTATAAGGTAAGAGGTACCGTTCAGCAATAGTAACACATGGTTTGAGGGGACCCTACATGGAAGAACGACGAATGCATTAACATTGCTGGAATGTTTTCCAGAGAGGAACAAATTAGGGGGTTTGTGCACGACAAAACTTTGGGTACTGAAAAATTGGGACACAAACCCTTATATATATATATATATTATATATATATAATATCATATTATATATATATTATATAATATATATTTATATATATATATATCTATATATATATATAGATATATATATTATATATATTTATAATTATATATATTATTTTTTTTTTTTTTTAATCAGCAATTAGTTCAGTTCAATACTGTGAAAATGTAATTGAAATATGTCATTGACACTACTGTGGCTGTAATTATTTAGATTTTGGAAGATCAAAATTAGTAAATTTACTTAAAAAAAATCCATTCTTGTAATTTATTGAGAAGTTGGGATAAGTCATCGTAATTGTATTGTAATTTACCCAAAAACCAATGTAATTACTCCAAGCCTGATATACAGTGCATATTTAAAAACACAAACTATACAGTAAAATACTTTCCATTAAATCAGTACATACACATAAAGAAGGAGGTGGGGGCAGAGGTCATCCCTGCCATGGGATACAGACCGTGACCGCTTCCTCCCTCCACCCACCTGTCCATAAGGGCTCATTTTGGCCACGGACTCACATTTTTTCACTTTAAAAAATAACTAATATAATTTAATAGAAAAAATATTTCCGAACATTTCCGTTGAATAATGAAAGCACTTCAGTGCAAAAGCGTCTGTGTAGTTTGTTTTAGATCCGGGGTGGTTTTTATAAAGAATCTTTGCTACTCTTAGCTACTCTGAGCCTTTGAGTGCTCTGAGTGCAAAGAATGTTTATGAATACTCAAGTGCCAAAATGCTATGCGTGGCGGGAACCCGGCCCGAGCTACTCAGATGACGCTTCTTCCTGAGTTGCCATGAGTAGAACATAAGAAATAAGGAAGCTACAAGAGGCCGTGAGACCTACACAACGCTAGTTCCTGTTAAGGAAAAAAAAGTTTTTTTTAACAAAGTAATTTTAATTTTAAGGCAAGCCTATAGCCTGCAGAGTAATATGAATAAAGGTGTTTTCTGCTGTGTTGGGAGCAAGAAAATTTATCTTTGCAAGAGAAAAACTTTGCCTTGCAGTTCAATCAATCCTGAGAAGATGCTTGCCCGACCGTGCAAGAATTTTCTTGTGGAGCAAAAATATATAGAAAGATAGAAGGAATGGGGAGGAAATGAGGAAGAGAAGGAAGAAATGCAATAAAAAAAGGAAGAAACCAGAAACAAAGGAATAAATGAAACTAATCAGAGAAGAAAAAAAAATTTAATCATGTAATTTTTTTTACTATAATTAACAAATAATGTCATAAATCATCTAAACTCTCTCCTCTCCACTTTCTGTTACTTATGGCACTTCTCTCTCTATCTCTCTCTCTCTCTCTCCTCCACTTTCTGTTCTTATGGGCATCTCTCTCTCATCTCTCTCCACTTTCTGTTACTTATGATGGCACTTCTCTTCTCTCTCTCTCCACTTTCTGTTACTATATGGCACTATCTCCTCTCTCGTCCCTCTCTCTCTTCTCTCTCTCTCTCTCTCCTCTCCTCGCTCACTTCTCTCTCGCTTCCTCTTCTCGTCTCCTCTCTCTCTCTCTCTCCACTTTCTGTTGACTTTGGGCACTTCTCTCTCTCATCCCCACTTTCTGTTACTTTATGCCTTTCTCTCTCTCTCTCTCTCTCATCCTTCTCCTCACCTCGTCTCTCTCTCTCTTCTCTCTCTCTCATAATAACCATTCCTATAAACTACTACTACTACTACTCTACTTCAGTACTACCACCACTACACAGTCGTTCATACAAAGACGCGTGCCAAATTCATCCAAAACACATTAAGTAATCTATGCAGGAAGACGTTTTTTTTTGGCGACGGACGACGGCGGTAGGACACTCCATAACATGAACCTAGTGGCGATCTTAGTGTAAGGGTCGTTGTTCCTGGCGACTTTAGTTGTTATCTACCGGTGTAGAATTTCGGATAATTTAGTTTTCACCCAACCCCAACGATTTTCTGATGCGCCTTATCTTTTCTGGTGTGTTTTTTATGTTGTTTTTTTGAATGAATCATGCTAACCGTTTCCGTCGCAATTTTTTTTTTTTAGTCGATAAAGGTTAGTTTTTTTTTATAGTTAGGTAAAGGTTAGTTAGTTTTATAGGTTAGTTTTATAGTTAGGTTATAGTTTGGTTAGTTATAGGTTAGGTAAAGGTTAAGGTTTAGTTATATGTTAGGTATGGGTAACTTAGGTTAGTTAGTTTAGGTTCATTTTTGTTTTGTTTTGTCATTTTGTGCAAAAAATAAAAAATAATAAAAAAAATTGCGACAGAAACGTTAGCAGATTCATTCAAAAAACATAAAAACACACCAAAAAACATAAGGCG
>JACEEZ010016455.1:22500-45000 GCA_016584305.1 Chionoecetes opilio
AGAGAGAGAGAGAGAGAGAGAGAGAAAAGAGAGGACGAGAGAGAGAGAGAGAGAGAGAGAGAGAGAGAGAGAGAGAGAGGGATAGAGAGAGATAAGAGAGAGAGAGAGAGATAACGAGAGAGATAACGAGAGAGAGAGAGATAACGAGAGAGATAACGAGAGAGAGAGATAACGAGAGAGAGATAACAAGAGAGATAACGAGAGAGATAACGAGAGAGAGATAACGAGAGAGAGATAACGAGAGAGAGAGAGATAACAAGAGCTAGAGCGAGAGAGAGAGATAGCGAGAGATAACGAGAGAGATAACGAGAGAGAGAGATAACGAGAGATATAACTCAGCTAGCTGTTATGTGAAGGGATCATATCAAGTTTAAGATCGCGGGAACGCATGGCTCCACCAGCCATGTATGCCTCTTGTATGCCGTCTGACATCCTCTCCGACTCGTGCATGCGGAAAACCCTTCACGATAAGAGAAATAGGGCCCAATGCGACCATTGTTTGTTATGAACTGAAAACTCTAACCAAGCTACCCACCTCTCAATGTGAGTAGAGAAAGTTCACGGGTTTTGCTAAGTCACTACCCAGCAAACACAAAGACGGAGGGCCTCCGGAGGCCCTCCGTATGTCTTACCGGCGGCCCGACGGAAGTGTACGACGTAGGGCCGCTAGGGATTTGCTCAGAGGCTCACCGGCGGGCCGCTCCCAGCGGCCCGCCGTAGGGCATTTGCCCATTTGCCGCTGTTATATTAACTGATTGAGGAATATTTATGGTTATACTTTCTAAGTATATTGCAGATATAGTAATGTTTTAAGGGGTGTTGCACAACCCATTAGCCGATTAATAGACTAATGGACTGTTCAACACTTATAAAAACATTACTATATCTGTAATATACTTAGAAAGTATAAACATAAATATTCCTGTCGTTATCCAGTAATACGATGAAAAGGAGATCATAATTGCTACGGACATTGTTTATTTCATAAGTACAAAAACATTTTCGTTATTGGGTTTATATATATACATGCTGGTGTACGGGGAAAACACTGTACAGCATGTAGAAGGATATTGATTGCGGCGAACAACATAACACCATCCACCCGCTTGTGCGCTTTCCAAGTAACTGATTTGAAGTGATTTCACCGAGTCACTGACACAACGCTGCCGAGGAATTCCTAAAAAAAACGTGTCGAAACTGCAATCATTTATATTATTCAGTCTATTTCGATATAATGAAGGAGCGAAAACATGTTATAACTAAGTTCTCATTATGTTATCGACTGATTAAGGGTGATAATTTAGGCCCTTTGTGGGTTTTTAACCGTTTGTAATGGCTATCGTACGTCTGGCATTTTAGTGCATTGATAGCAGGGAATTCAAATAATATTCTGTTCTAAATCATGATATTATCCATGTTAATTCTCCATCATCTACATATTCCTTATTAGGTGTACCGATGAGTATTGATGTGTTGATAATATGTTGGAAATGATAGAAATAAGGGAAAATATGACCTTGTGCACATGTTATCCCGTAATCTTTGCTCGGTTAATTAATAAAATGTTATTTTTATATGATAAAGTATATTGCAGATATACATAGATACACACATAGACTAACTGATAACCTTTTTCCATGTAAACTCCTTCCTATGTACGTATCTCATCTTTATTTCTATGTATCTCTGGGTGTTCCTGATTAAGCTGGAAATATTTGAAATAAACTGATATATGATAATTTCTATAAACTATTATAAAAACTTCTATAGCAATTTTTAATAGCTTGAACAGGCCTAATAATAGTGATGGTACCGATATTGAGATACTATGTATATTACTGTGTTAATATATATAATAATATATGAATATTTCCCACTTACAAATACGTACCAGCGCCCAGCGGGCCTCCGGAGGATTGACGTCAAGTTGCCGCTGCTTGTCACTACTGATGTAATACTACAGCAAGATAATCATATAACTGTTGTTTCAAAATGTTTACACATAGAAATATTCAATTCTTCAAATTCTGTACATTAATTTCAACATAGTAAGTTTTCCCGTCTGAAAATACACCAGCGGCCCTTCGGAGGGCTGACGGAGGTAAATTTGCCGCCGGCGGCCGCCGTTCGCCGCTCTACAGCCTACGTAGGCCCGCCGGTGATGGTTAGCTGGGTACGCGCTTTGCCTCGGACCCAGGTTTTCGTGCGCAAATGGAACGCCTGAACTCTTGGGTTCCGTGAACTGGTTCTTGAAATGTCGCAAATGGAAGAGGCCTTATATAAATACTACAAAACAGCGGCCATGTCTGTTTTGGAAAATGATCTCCCATCATACAAAACATGATTTAATGAGAAAAATCTGAACCAATGAGGAATATACGAATACTATATAGCTTCTACAATATCCAAAGGGCCCTTATGAACCTGCATAGCGTTTGATATATTCTTTAATCTTTATATAATAACGTTTACGTGATGGCTAGACCAGACCCATACCTAAGCCTGGCCACAGCTTATTTAGATCATAATATAGGCTTATGATGATTCAGTATGATCTGCAGGCTTTCTAGATCATGAATATAGGTGTCAATAGGGTTTTGGAATGATGGTTATGCTGTATATAACGTTAGCATCACTACCCCTTGAAATTATAAAAGAAAATGTAATTCGTTAGATAAATATTTGTGGTACACTTAAAAAATATGTATCTATCTATTTTGTCTTTTTTTTAGGTTTTGGGAGTCTTTGTAAGCTTTATAATTGTATATTTTGTTGTATCATCGGGGTACTAGTTTTTGCAGTGGGGGGAAGGTGTATCGCTTTTTTAGTGTTTTTTCATTTTCCCCAAATCACGTTATTTAAAAATTATTTTTGGGTTTAAAAGTGACGATAAATATTCTAGAAACATTAACTATATCGTATTATGCCAAATAAGGGGGGAAAAAAAAGATAAGATTTAAAAATTAACCTGCCCTATCTCCCGTAGAAAACAGTTAAATCGCCAGGGGGGCTTTTTGGGAACACTATAAGACCATCTTAGGGGACAAGACCTCTAGGTAGGGGGACATTTTCGGAAGCAAATTTCGCTCCGCCAAAACAGTGCAGCGAGGTAGTTTTGGCAGGGTTGGGGGTCGTCTTAGCCCGAAATTTTCCCCCCGTCACCATGGGGGGTATTTTTGTAGGTCCTTCTGGAGAAAAAATTATACTTATTTAAGCTCCGCCCCCTGCTTGCCATCACAAAATACGATTGTAGCGCTGCCAAAGCTCTTTCTTATGTTGCCGGGGGGTAAAAGTGTGTACATTCATTTCTTACAGGGCTCAAGGAATATCTTAAAGGTTAAATTTATTAAAGGCACGGAAAAGAACTAGTAGCTATGTCGTATTCACAGGTATCTAATTTTTTTTGGCTTTTTTAGAATGGCCTAGCATTGTTTTCTAATTTATAGATGGACTTGATTTTAAACTGAAATTTTTTAGGGCGCTAGAAACTGTTTTTTAAATATTATTTGCACACAGCCATTTCACGATGGCGTCGGGTTTTTTAATGCTTTTATGGACCTGTACGTATTTTAGGCTACGTTACCACAAACGTTTTACGAAAAAATTTTGCCCAAAACCCAGATGAAAACTGGTTTTTGATTCATCCTCCAGTGCATCCCCCCCCGTTTTAAAACCAGGGCGGGGGGGGTGGGGGGGCGGGTGGGATGGCGTGTGGGGGGGGGGTGGTGGGGGGGTGTAGAGGGCGGTTTTGGGGGGGGGGTTGGTGGGCGGATGGGTGATGGGGGGTGTGGGGGGGGGTGGGTGGGGGGGGCGGATGTGTATGGGGCTTTTGGTGGGTGGGTGGTGGTGGGGGGATGGGGGAGGGCTTTTGGGGGTGGGGTGTATGGGGGGGATGGGGATGGGGTGTGGGGGGGTGAGTGTGGATGGGGGTGTGGTGGGGGGGGTGGGTGCCGGTTGGGGGTGGGTGGTGGGGCCGTGGGTAGAGAGAGACCTCCTTTCCGTGTTTGGGGCTGAAACAACTATGAAAGTTCGATTCGGCCCCGCGAAGGGTTTTCAAAAGGCTTTCTTTTTTGTGTGTATAAAAAAATATACCAAATTTTTAAAATTTCTATTGGAAATGTAATTCACCATGAAATATATTTAAGTATTTTACTTACTTTCAATAAACACCCTTTTTGGGGTAGCCCGCAAGCTCAACGAAGATTTGGACACATTGAAAAATTCGAGGGATTGGGAAAATTTTTTCCCAGACGTCGCTGGAGAATTTTTAATATTTTTGACTTCTTACCCGTTAAGGGCACCTCTTACTCCCTTATACTCCTTTCCTACTCTTTAAATTAAAACAGTATCCTTTGCAGTTGTCGAGTAAAAAATGTTGAATTGGATGAGAATTAAAAGGGAAAAAAGAAAATTTAGGGAGGATTCTGATAAGATTTTCCCCATGCGCGCACGATTTGGCCCCCGGCTCTTTGAAACCCCCCCCACCCCCCAACCCCTGATAATTTTTCAGAAAAAAGTAAAATTCCCCTGCCGGGGGAAAAAATCTGATCAGTTTTCTAGCCGCAAAAGAGTAAAAAATAAGTGGGCGGAGTTAAATAAGTAAAATTTTATTCCGGGCAAAGGACAAAAAACGCCTCATAACAACAATGGTTTTAATTATTTCTTTTATATTATTTTAATTTTTAGAGGGGATATAGTAATTAGGCTGTATAATTTTCACTATTGTTAATTATATATATATATATAATATATATATATTTATATATAAAATTTTATATATATATTATATATATATATTTGGGGTTTTATATATATATATTAGGGGGGTGGGCTGGGTTGGAATAGATAGATTTGCGACGAAAGGTTAGCAGATTAATTCTAAAAATTAAAAAAAACCAGAAAAAAAGTTTCGTTATTCACGATTTATATCACAATGGCTATGATGGTGTTGGGGATGAAAGGGGAAAAAAAAGAGGAGGGAGAAGAAAAATAGAAGAAAAAAAAAAGATAGAGAGAGAGAGAGAGGGAGAGAGGAGGAGATGAGAGAGAAAAAGGAGAGAGAAGAGAGGAGGAGAGAGGGGAGAGAGAGGAGAGAGGAGAGAGAGAGGAGAGAGAGGAGAGAGAGGAGAAAGAGGGGAAACACGAGGAGAGAGAAAACAACTGGGCAACTAAGGAGAAGGAAAGAGGGGAGAAAAAAAATAGAAGAAAAAAAAAGGGGGGAAGAGAGAGGAGAGAGAGAGAGAGGAAAAGAGAGGAGAAAGGAGAGGGAGAGAAGGGGGGAGAGAAGGAGAGGGAGAGAGAGAGAGAGGAGAGAAGAGAGAGAGAGGAAGGGGGGGGAGAGAGAGAAAGGGAAAGAGGAGAGAGAGAGAGGGAAAAGAGAAGAGAGGATGAGGGGGGAAATGGAGGGAGAGAGAGAGAAAAGGGAGAGAGAGAGAGAAAAGAGGAGAGAGAGGGGAGAGGAAAGAGAGAGAGAGAGAGGGGGAGAGAGAGGAGAGAGAGAGAGAGAGAGGGGGAAAAAAAGAGAGAGGGGAGGAAAAGGGGAAAGAGGAGGAGAGAGAGAGAAGGAAAAGAGAGAGAGAGAGAGGGAGAGAGAAGAGAGAGAGAAGAGAGAAAGAAGAGAGAGGAGAGAGTAGAGAGAGGAGAGAGGGGAGAAAAGAGAGAGAGAGAGAGGAGAGAGAGAGAGAAGAGAGAGAGAAGAGAGGAGAGGAGAGAGAGAGAGAGGAAGGGAAGAGAGAGAAAAAAGGAAGAGAGGAGAGAAGGAGAAGAAGGAAAAGAAGGAGAGAGAGAAGAAAAGAGAGAGAGGAGGAGAGAGAGAGAGAGAAGAGAGAAAAAAAAAGGGGGGAAGAGAGAAGAAAAGGGAAAAGAAATGGAAAGGGGGAAAGAGAAAAGAGAGAGGGGGAGAAGAGAGAAGAGAGGAGAGAGAAGAGAGAGAGAGGAGAGAGGGGAGAGAAGAGGAGAGAAGAAGAGGAGTGAATGAGAGAGAGAGAAAGAAAGGAAAAAGGAGAAGGAGAGAGAGAGAGAGAGAGACGGCGTGGTATACGTATTTCCCGCCAAATACAGACTTGTGTCGCGCCGGATTGGTAGGTGGCACTAAGGGGGGGGGGGTTGGCCTTCTGCCCCCTTTAAACCCTTTTAAAACCCAGGCCTAAGGGGGTTAATGGTCGCACGGGCGATCGGTCGTACGACCATGGACAGATTGGTTGAACCAAAAAGATTGGATCGGGGGTGGGGTTGGGATTTTGGTCTGTCCGACCGACGACAGCGGGTCAAAATGCGACCAAGAGTGTTTTTTTTTAGATCCGCAGATCATCCGGTTCAGACCGGACGCACCGTGAGGTGCTGATCGTGAAGAAAAACCGTAGTTTCCCCACTACGCGTCGCGAGAGGATTACCAAGATGAATTGTTTTTTGATGACAAGCACTTTTGGACAGAATTCTCCCAATTATAAAAAAAAACTGAATTTGTGGGAAATAAAAAGAAAAAATTTAAAGGAAAATATAAGAAAAAGCAGTATGAAGCATTGGGAGAGAAACAAGGGCGGGGACGGAGCGACAGTGAGGGGGAATGTTGAAACAGTAAAAAAAAAAAAAAAAAATATGAGAAGTGTTTTCGGAAAATATTAAGAAAATAATTGCTCTATGAAATTGGTGCGAGCGCGGATGATGTTACGCTAAAGTTGTGGTATCAGATTCCCTCAAAAAATGATTTGTTCCGTTGAAGACCCATCATTTGGGGAAACCCCTCTCCACCGTTTCTATCACCAATGAATTGATCCCGAGGTGCGGTCGGATCGTTAGTGTGTGGGGGGAATCCACGGATCAGGTTGTCGGATCGATCGTACGACCAACGTTTCCCTGGTGGGGGCCTTTATTAACGAGGGTAAGATGACGCCCGAAAATGCTTCCTTGTAATCTTCGGGGCCCCCCATAAAACTAAGTCGGTCTTAGGGCGCTTTAAGAGGGTTTAGTTTTGAGCCCTTGAAAAAGCCCACCCAGGAAACTTTTTTTTTGTTTAAGACGTTGGGTGGCGTTTTTACTTAATTTTACACCAGATTTCAGGAAAAATTTGAAGGGCTATCTGGCGATTGGGTATTTGTGGTCTTTTATCTGTGGCATAGTGGGCTATAAAGAACAAATTACAAAAAAATTAAAAAGTGGCTACCAACAGTAGATCGCCCAAACAGTGTTTATTATGGGTTTGTAACCCCTGTCGTCGCCGAAGAAAAAAAAAAGCCAGGAAATTTCAAACCGTCTATATTGCAGATACAAAAACATAAAACAAAAGCTAAAAGAGTAGATTTCAAGTAAAAATAAACTACTGTAGTGTATCCTCTTTTAGTGACACTAAAAATCAGTAAGATGCTATAATTGTAAATTGGTGGCTGGCCGACTCACTGCAGGTGGCGACTTTACTGTTATCTACGGTAATATACACAAAAATCATTTTTTAAGTGATTTCAAAACATTTATGAAAAAAAAAAAACGATAGATAATTTAGAACCTTAATTGATGCCAGTTAATCTTAAAAGCTTAGATTATAAATTTGAGGATTAATCATTCTATGTTTTAATCCGGCAGGGTTTGAAAAAATACGTAAAATTTTGATTTGACGATAATTTGACTATCCCACGGTACGAGCATGGTTTAGAATCGTACATGAAAATACGATAATTGATCACAAATAAAATTACCTATAAAGTCATACAAAAATTTCAAGAAAAACAAAACAAAAAATTTTTTTTTGTGTAACTTCCGAAAAAAAATTTTAATTTTTATTTTGGTCCCTTAACATGGTTTGGGGGACGTGGTTGGGGGGGATTGGAAAAAAAATTTTGCCGGGATTAAGGGTTTAATTTTGTGATTTTCCCTTAAAAGCAAAATTTAATTTATTTAAACTCCCCCTCCTTCCTCAAAAATACAGTACGTTTTGAAAAGTCCCCTAAAAAGGTTGGAGGGTTTTAAAGGCGAAAATTATTTGGGGGAATGGGGGCCCCTTTTTCCCTCCCGTTGATTCCGGCATTTTAAAGGGCCACCCCCACCCAAAATTTGGGATTTAAATTTTCCCATTATGAAAGAAAAAGTATTTTTTATCAAATGTGACAGGGGCATTCCGAAAAGGTGAAAATTAAGGGGGCAAGTTAAAGTTTAATTCCCTTTTTTAAGTCCCAAAATATTCCCTAAAAAAAATTTTTTTGGGGGTTTTGTTTTTTGGAAAAATCAAAATTTTCGTTAAACGGCCAAAACAACCAAAACAAAGATTGGAGCGGGAAAATTTTCCCGGGGGGGAATTGGGGAAAAATTTTTCCCAAAAATTCCCTTTGGGAAGAAAATTTTTGGTGAATCAACCCGGTTTAAAACGAGTCCAAAAAGGTAAAAATACTTTTAAAAACCTATTCCTAATTTAAGATTTTGGGGCTGGGTAAAAACGAATAAAGGGTTGAAATTGGGAGAAAAAGGGGGGAAAACAAAACCCCTGTGGTGAGGACCCCCTGGAAAATTTTCTCATCCCCCTCTTTTCCCTCTTCCCCCCCCCTTTTTTTCCCTTTTTCTCTTCTTCCTTTTCTGTCCCAAAAAGGAGTAAAAAATAAGGGGGGAGGAAAAAAGTTTAAAAGGGGGTAAAAAAGGGGGTTGGGGGGGGGTATTGGGGGTAAAAATAATTAATTTAAAAAAAAAAAGGGCTTTTTCCTTTTTTTCTCTTTTTCTTAAAAAGGGTAAACCCAAACTTTCTCCTCTTTTCCCTGGATTTAACAATCTTTCCCAAAATTTTTCCCGGTTCCCCCCTTTCCCCCAAAATTTAAAACCCCCTAAATTTGGAAGAAAATGATTTTGCGGGGAAAAGCAGGTGGGAGGAAAAGGGGCTGGGGGGGAAAAGAAAAGGGCAGAAAAGTGAGGAAAAAGGGGTAAATTAATGTTGAAGCAAAAAACCCCCGTAAAAACCCCAAAACCTTTTTTTTTTTTTTTTTTTTTAACAAAGAAGGAAATGAAGGGGTAAAGGGAGGATGAGGAAAAAAGGGGGGGGGGGGAAATGGGAAGAAGGGGAAAAAAGGGAGGAAAATTTGAAGGGGAAAGGAAAGGGGCCTTCCCTTCCCTCCTTCTCCTCCCCTTCCCTCTTCTCTCCCCCCTCCCCCCTTCCTTTTCCCTTCTCCTCCCTTTTCCCCCCCCTTTTTCCCAAACCCCTTCAGGTTTTTGGAGAGGGGGAGAGAAGAGAGAAGAGAGAGAGAGGAGAAGAGAAAAGGGGGAGAGAGAGAGGGGGGAGAAGAAAGGAGAAAAAAAGAAAAAGAGGAGAGAGGAAGGAGAAAAAGGGGAGAAGAGAAAAAAGGAGGAGGAAGAGGAGGCGGGCCCGGGGGAGGGGAAGAGAGAGAACCCCTTCCTTAAAACCCCCTTCAAAACCTCCCCCCTCCCCCCCTTAAAAATTTTCCTTCATACCTCCCTTTAAACCCCTTAAACTGCCTTAGGTTTTTTTGGGGAGAGGAGGGGAGAGAAGAGATTGAAGAAAAAAAGGGGAAATTAAAAAGGGGGAGGGGACGGGGAAAGGGAATTAAAAAGGAGAAGGGGGAGGGGAGAGGAAAAGAGAAAAGAGGAGTTTCCTTAATACCCTTTAAAATTATTTCCCCCCTTAAAATTTTAAATTTCCCCCCTTATTTTATAGGAAAAAAAAAGGAGAGGGGAAAGGGAAAGAGAGGAGAGGGAAGGAAGTCGAACCGAGAAGAGAGAGAAGGGAGAAAGGGGCCCCCGTTCCCCGGCATTATTGCCCCCCCCCTTTGGGTGTGACGCCCGTAAACGGGTTCGAAAAACCGTAAATTGGGGGTTTGTTTATCCCTAGACCACAAACTCTTAAAAAATCCCCGCGAATATGCTGAGGGGAAACCCATATTTTGGGGGTTTCTTTTTCCAGCAGCGCGGGTTTTAAAAGGGAAAAAGGGGAAAAATTTTGTTACTTTCATCCCTAAGATGATAGGATAAGTGATGACAATGACCCCAATATTTAAGCCCCAGTTTGTCAGGGGGTTTAAAAATAAAAAGGAATGAAAAGGGGGGAAACAAAAACAAGCACAGCCCTTTAAAATTAGGGTCCTTACATGGCTGTTTTGTTTATTAATTTACACTGAGCTGAAAATCTAAAAAACCTAAAAAGAAGCCGTACACTTTAGGGGCCCCCTGAAAAGCAGTGACCCAGCTGGGTACGAATCCGATGGGGTCTTTAAATGTCGGGGCCCCTTTACTGAACCAAAAACCCGCACAGGCCCAAAAGTTGTGAAAGGGGAGCGTTAATGGGGGGCGTCGGGGGGACGTGTAAATTTATTTTTTTTGCGAAATTTATGTTCCGGGGTGAATTTTTTGTCTTCCAGGCCTAAAGGTAGTTTTTTCGTAAAGGGGGGGGTTGGGCAGAAAAAAGTAGGTATGGGGGTTTCTGTTACTTTCTTTGGGGCCTCGTCGGGTTTGTGAAAGCGGACTGGATTGCTGGGGCAAGAATTTTTGCATATTTCTCTCCCATTTTTTTAAAATTTGTCCTTAGGGGGTTATTTAAAGGTCCCAAGGGGGGGCACATGCTTTTGAGAATTTTTTTGGCATAGCTAAAAAAAGTATTTTGGGTTTGATTTTTAGGTTTGTGATTGCTTTTTTGTTTTCTTTTTTCCCTTTTGTTTTTCATGGGATTTTAAATTATTTTCTTCTTTTTTCCCGTTTTTTGGCCCAGATTTTTTGCTTTTCATCTTTTTTTTTATGCTCTATCCATCTGTTTGTAAAATTTAAAGCCCACAGACTTTTAAGTCCCTCTGGAATAAAACTACAGGCGTATAGACACAGACTTTAAGTCCCTCCTTTTAAAACTACAGGACATTTAATAGACACGAATAAGTCCCCCTTTTTAAAACTAAAGGGCATTTAAGACACAGACAAAAAGTCCCTCCCTATCAAAACAAGGACAGAAAAGGACACAGACATAAGTCCCTCCTTTTCAACAAACAGGGCATTTATGGGACACGGGACATAAGTCCCCCCATCAACTCCCAGGGCAGTATAGACACGGGACATAAGCCCCTTCCTATAAAATACAGGACATTTATAGACACAGACATAAGTCCCTTTCCAAACAACAAAAGGGGCATAAAAAAAAAACACAGCAAAAAAAGTCCCCCCTAAAAACTACAGGACAGTATAGACAAGACATAAGTCCCCCTATAAAACTCCCAAGGAAAAATTATAAAACCCCGGGACAAAAAGTCCCCCCTATCAAAACAGGCCCGGAAATGGGCCCACGGGAACAATGTCCCCCCTTATCAACTACAGGGAGTATAGACCCCAGACATAAGTCCCTCCTATCAATTTACAGGGCCCGGGATGGGGCCCAAAGACTAAGTCCCCCCATCAACACAGGGCAGTATAGAAACAGACATAACCCCTCCATCAACAAACCGGGCAGTTGGAACAGGGACAAAATTTCCTCCTATTAAACCCTACAGGGCAGTATAAACACAGACATATGCCCCTTTCCTATCAACTACAGGGCAGTTTTAAGACAAAGACATAAGCCCCCCTCCTATCAACTAAAAGGGAATTATAGAAACAGAAAAAATCCCCCCTATAACAAACAGGGCAGATAGACACAGAATAAGTCCCTCCTATAAAACTACAGGGCAGTTTTAGAAACAGACATAACCCCCTTTCCTATCAATACAGGGCAGTTTTAGACACGGGACTTTAAGCCCCTTTCCCATCAACTACAGGGAAAGTATAGCCCACAGGCAAAGCCCCTTCCATCAACACGGGCCCCCGGGGTTTATGGGCCCAAGACATAAGTCCCTCCTATCAACTACAGGGGTATGACCCCAGACATAAATCCCTCCCCTCAATCCCGGGGCGGGATAGACCCCGACATAAGTCCTCCTATCAATTTAAAGGGCAGTATAGACACAGCCCAAAAGGGTCCCCCCCAATCAACAAAGGGGCAGTATGGGACACGACATAAGTCCCTCCTATCAATACAGGGCAGTATAGACACAGACATAAGCCCCTTTCCTTTTCAACTACAGGGCAGTATAAAAAACACGGGAACATAAGTCCCCCTATCAACAAAAAGGGGCCCAGTATGGGGACAAAGACAAAAAGCCCCCCCCAAATAAAACTACAGGGCAGTATAGAAAAACAGACATAAGCCCCTCCATCAACTACAGGGAAGTAAAAGACACAGACATAAGTCCCTCCTATCAAACTCCCCAATTCCCCGGCCCATTTTTCTCTGCCAAAAAATTTTCGCCGATAAAAACCTCTTCTCTCCATGGTAAAATTCCTTACCATTTAAATTTAAAACTTTGGGGGAGGATCCCTCTCGCACGCTTGCATGGGCCATTCCCAACCTCACACCCCCTTCCTTTTCTCATGTCACGTCCCCCCAAAACCCCTCTGCACCCCCTGTAAAAAGGTTCCTCTCATGTCCAAAGTCCTAATATCCCCCCCCCTCTTACTCCTGCCCGTTCCATTTCCCCCTTCCCCCTCTTTTGGGCCCCCCTTTTTTCCCGCCCTCCCTGTTTTCTTGGTACTTTTCCCCCGGGGAACCCCCCTCCTTCCCCCGGGGAAAATTTTAAAACCCCCTTTCCTCCAAAAAAATCACATCCTACATCTGATCAACCCCCCGCTGTAACTTTCCCGTTTTTCCCCTTTCCTATGTTTAACTATTTTCTTTAACCCCTCCCCTTATATGTTTTTGCCATGTTCCCCATAGACCTCTGATTTTCGGGACATTCCCCTTTTTTGGTTTAAAATAAAATCAAAAAAGGACAAGTTTTTTCCTTTCACGGGGGGTTTTTAGGTTTACACTTTTTTGATAGTTTAAAAAAAAAACTGGGGCATGGGAAAAAAAGGTTTTGCCTAATTAAACAATTTAACTTTGAATAAAATTTCAGTTTGGCCCCCCTTTTCAAAACCCAGATTTTTCCCTTTGCTAAAAAAAAATCTTTTGTTAGCCAAAAAATTTACGAAAAGAAACCAAATATACCAAATGGACCCTTTTACCTACTTGAGTTAAAGGATTGTTTTGACTTCTTAAAACCCTTTCATATAGTTGGGCAGTGATTTTGGGATTTTTCATGGGGAACAGTTTTTTGATGATACACCCCAATTTAAGTACGGGAAAAAATTTAACCGCTCAAAAAAAAAGACTGGCCCATGTTGGGACGTACTAGCGAAGAAAAACGACCCAAAAACAGCTTTGGTGAAGCGGCCGCCTACTATAGGTTACTCCCTACTAATAAAACCAAATTTGGCATTCCCCCTATTTTCCCGGGCAAGATGCCCAGTAATCCTCCTTTCAAGTGATTAGTAGGTTTTTCACTGTGTTTGGGAATATGAAAGGTGAAATTTATAAGGAAAAAGTGGATAGACAGAGTTAAGTGGCCCGGAAACCTCCCCGGGAAATGACTTCTGGGATCGGCATTTTTATAGGGGGCTTAAATAAAACCGCAAGACATGTAAAGCTAGACAGATAGAGGGAAACCATAGAGGAAAGGTAAAAAAGTAGGTTTTTCTTTCCCCAAAAAGAAAAAACATACCCCCTTCATCACTCTATTCACCACTAAAACCCTTTACAAAACCTTTCAGGGGTGGGCCCCACCCGGTAAATTTTGGGGTTTAAAAACGATAACGAAAAAGGGCGATCCTTTTTTCCGCAAAAGTCCTAAACGAAAAAAAAGCGATACTTTTTTCCGCTAAGCCCTATAACGATAAAGCGATAAAATTTCCAAAATCCCTTTTAAAACGAAAAAAGGGCGTTTAAAATCCTGCGAAAAACCAAAAATACTTTTTTTTGCTACTTATGCTTTTTAAAAAACCCTTTTTTTTTCACAAAAAAACACAAATATTTCCCAATAAAAGACTCAAAAGGGGCCCCCGAAAAAACATTTTTTTACTTTAAAAAAACATTTAATGAAGAAAAAATTAAAACCAAAACTACACAGCAAAACATCACAAAAAAAAAATCCCCAAACAATTTAAAACATCTCCCCCTCCCCCTCATCCCCCCCCCTTTTCCCACCTTGAATTTTTCTGTTGAGGGGGTGGGGGTTTTTTCCCTTCAGAAACACCGGGTTACTAAAAAGTTGTCCTCACGGAGGCACGCCCTTTTTGGGCCTCAGACGCCCCCAGCTGGGGCTAAATAATCGCTCACTTTTGCGGAGTTTGGGGAAATCCCAGGTTTTTACGGGATGAAGGGGGTTTCCCCCCACGGGGTCCCATACTTTGTGGGAAAGGGGCGACTTTCAGTGTTCCCTCCCAACAATTACAAATTTTTTTTTTTTATATTTTTCGAATATACATTTGTTACCCGCAATTATCGCAACTTTTTATCGCAACTTTACATTTGTGGGTTGTAAGAACAAAAGAAAAATAAGTTTAAGGGCACAATAGTTTTATTACCTCCTGCTCCTTTCCCCAAGAAGAGCCCTTTTTGATGTCCTTTCCGGGTCGCCCTTTCCTGGTCAGCCGGGGTTTGGGTGTCACACAGCTTGCAAAGGGGTCGGCGCGGACCCCCTTTAAAGCTCCCCCTTTGTTCCGGGCCCGGGCTTTTGTCTTCTCTTCTGTTCTTCCCTGAGGAGCCCCTTTAAATCCCCTTCCCCCAACCCCTTTTGGAAGATTTTCCTTCATTTTTGGGGGGCCACAGAGTTGAATGTGGCATGCCATGGGGGGGGGGTTTTTGGGGGTGCGGGGAAAGGATGCCATGGGCGTCCAGGTTTTTAAACCCTGGCGGGAACCTGTAAACCCCAAGTAAATGGGTTAAGTTTGGTTAAAAAAGGTTTTAAAACCTTTTAGGCCGCAAAAAAAAAAAACCCAAAAAAAATTTTTTTTTTTTTTTAATTGTAATCCCCCCCCCTCCCTGTCTTGCGTACATTCTCCCGGAATCCCCCTCCTTCTCCCTGGAAAATTTAACCTCCTTCCTCCAACAAATCTACATCCTACATCTGATCTAACCATCCTGCTGTAACATTCCGTTCTTTCTCCTTCCCTCATCGTTTCACTATTATTCTTTAACCCCTCCCCTTTATATGCTTTGCCATAGTGCCATATGACCTCTGATGTCTGGCACATTCACCTTTTTGGCATTAAATCAATCAATCAAGACAAGTTTTTCCATCACGTGGTATTTAGGTTTACACTTATTTGATAGTTCTAATAATAAACTCGGCATAGGAAAAAAGGTGTGCCTATAAACATTTGACTTTGAATTAAACTCGTGTAACCCCTTCACACCCAGATCTTTCCTTTGCTAAAAAAAAATCATTGTTAGCCATAAAATTACGAAAAGTAACCAAATATACCAAATGGACCCGTTTACTCTACTTGAGGTAAGGATTGATTTGACATCTTCAAGCCTCATATAGTTGGGCAGTGATGTTGATTTTTCTATGTGAACAGTATTTTTGATGATACAGCCAATTTAAGTACAGGAAAATTTATACGCTCTAAAACGACTGGCGCCATGTTGTGACGTCACTAGCGAAGACAACAGAGCAAAACAGCTGTGAAGCGGCCGCTACTATATGTACTACCTACTAATACACCAACTTGCATTACCCCTACTACCGCAAGATGACCAGTAATCCTCCTTCAAGTGATGTAGTAGGTATTCACTGTGTTTGTGAATATGTAAGTTGTAGTTTATAAGGAAAAAGTGGATAGACAGAGATAAGTGGCCCGTGACACCTGACAAGTAATGACTTCTGGGATCGGCATTCCTTATAGGGAGCTTAAATGAACCTGCAATGACATGTAAAGCTAGACAGATAGACGAACTCATAGAGGAACAGGTAGAAATGTATGGCTTTCTTTCCCCACATAAGCAAAACATACACCCTTCATCACTCTATTCACCACTACAACCTTTACTAACCATCAGTGGTGGGCAGCGATAAATTTTGCGATAAAGCGATAACGATAAAGCGATACATTTTTCCGCTAAGTCCTATAACGATAAAGCGATACATTTTTCCGCTAAGTCCTATAACGATAAAGCGATAAATTTCCAAAATACCTTAAAGCGATAAGCGATAAATCCTGCGATAAATCCAAAAATACTCTATTTTTGCTACTTATGCATTTAAAAACCTCTTTTTTACACTTAAAACACCATATATTACTTAATAAAAGACTAAAGGACCCGAAATTAACATTTTATTACTTTATAACAACATTTAATGAAGACAAATTAACAAAACTATCACAGCACAACATCACAAACACAAATACAACAATTTAAAACATCTCCTCCTCCTCCTCATCCACCCCCTTGGCACCTTGAACTTCTGCTTGAGGAGGTGAGGTTTCCCTTCAGAAACACCAGGTACTCAAAGTTGTCCTCACTGAGGCACGCCCTCTTTGGCCTCAGGACGTCCCCAGCTGTGCTGAATAATCGCTCCACTGCTGCTGAGCTTGGGATCCCAGTGTTGTACTTGATGAAGAGGGTCACCCACTGGTCCCTATACTTGCTGGGAAGTGCGACTTCTTCAGTGTTGCCTGCAACAATTACAAATTTTAATTTATATTATCGCAATATTACATTTGTTAGCGCAATTATCGCAACATTTTATCGCAACATTACATTTGCTAGTATGTAGAACCAAGCAATAGTTTTAAGCACAATAGTCTTATTACCTCCTTGCTCCTCTTCCAAGCCAGCAGCTCCTTCTTGATGTCCTCTTCCAGGTCGTCCTCCTGGTCAGCCTGGGTTGTGTCACACAGCTCTGCAATGGGTCGGCGCTGACCTCCTCATGCTCCTCCATTGCCTCCATGTCCTGGCTGTTGTCCCTCTCTTCTGTCTCTTGCCTGATGAGCGCCTTCATCTCCTTCACAATCCTCTGGAAGATTTCTTCCTTCATGTTGGGGGCCACAGAGTTGAATGTGGTCATGCCATAGTTGGGGTGCAGGGCAGATGCCATCAGCAGGTCCAGGTCTTTGAACATGGCGCTGAACCTGTAAAGCAAAGTAATAGTTATAGTTTGGTTAAAAGGTTAAACTTTTAGCGCCGCAAAAATTAAACAAAGAATTTTTTTTTTTTTTAATGTCATAGGTTAGGTTGTTTGTACCTGTTGTTAAATCCTCCCTTGTTGCCCTCAGTGGCGTCACCAGGAAAAAAAAATTGGGGGGGCTTTAGCCCCGGGGTGGTGATGGGCTGCCAGCTGGGGGGTCGGGGGGGGGGGGCTTTAGCCCCGGGGTGGTGATGGGCTGCCAGCTGGGGGGTCGGGGGGGGGGGCTTTAGCCCGGGGTGGTGATGGGCTGCCAGCTGGGGGGTCGGGGGGGGGGCTTTAGCCCCGGGGTGGTGATGGGCTGCCAGCTGGGGGGTCAGGGGGTAATTTTGGGGGGGGCTTTAGCCCCGGGGTGGTGATGGGCTGCCAGCTGGGGGGTCAGGGGGTAATTTTGGGGGGGGCTTTAGCCCCGGGGTGGTGATGGGCTGCCAGCTGGGGGGTCGGGAGGTAATTTTGAAAATGAATCAGTTCCAGGGTAATTTTGAGGCCCAAAGAGAGAAGAAAGTGGAATTAAGCTTTAATGACATGACACATAAATTAATAGAGTTATGCCATGCATCATACCATAGTAACTACATTTGATAATTTGAAGAAAAACTGTATTCTGTTTCTACAAAATAATAAAATAGCCATTTTTCTGTCTCCACTAACAAACACAAAGGCATGGCACAATGTAGGTTCTTGGTTTGTTTCTCAGTAAGGTTTTATCTTGATAATGAAAAAAAAATATATATATAAACTTACAATATATTCAAGGTATTTCCCTTATTGCACAAAAACAGGTCCATGGAATACTGTAGTTACAACAGCATAAAGTACAGGATCATGATCAAGTAACTAAAAGCCGATTTAACCTGCCTCCCACTGCCTTACCCTGCCTCCCACTGCCTTAACCTGCCTCCCGTCCTGTGTTACCCTGGCACCCACTGCCTTAACCTGCATACCACTGTGTTAACCTGCCTCCCGTCCTGTGTTACCCTGCCTCCCACTGCCTTACCCTGGCACCCACTGCCTTAACCTGCCTCCCACTGCCTTAACCTGCCTCCCGTCCTGTGTTAACCTGCCTCCCGTCCTGTGTTACCCTGCCACCCACTGCCTTACCCTGCCACCCACTGCCTTAACCTGCCTCCCGTCCTGTGTTAACCTGCCTCCCGTCCTGTGTTACCCTGCCACCCACTGCCTTACCCTGGCACCCAATGCCTTAACCTGCCTCCCACTGCCTTAACCTGCCTCCCGTCCTGTGTTAACCTGCCTCCCGTCCTGTGTTACCCTGCCACCCACTGCCTTACCCTGGCTCCCACTGCCTTAACCTGCCTCCCGTCCTGTGTTAACCTGCCTCCCGTCCTGTGTTACCCTGCCACCCACTGCCTTACCCTGCCACCCACTGCCTTAACCTGCCTCCCACTGTGTTAACCTGCCTCCCACCCAAAACAATTTTGGGGGTGCTGAGTCCTTGACTTGGGGGGGCTAAGTCCCCCTTAGCCCCCCCGCGGTGACGCCACTGGTTGCCCTCCTGTCGCAGGAGGGCGCGCACCAAGGGCTTGGCGTAGGTGAGGGCCTGGTCCCCTCGAGCTTCCTCCATGCGCTCCAGCGCCACTCTCATGCGGGTGAGGGTGGGCAGCAATACTCCCAGGTATGCGTTCTCCTCAGTCTGTAGGCGGTCCAGGCAGTTGGCGAGTGGCTTCATGACCTTGCAGTACTCCTGCAGTACCTGATGGCAAAACAAAGTGTCAAAAAAGGCAAAAATGGTAATGCTAAAGCTTAAAGCAACAACAGAACTGTATCTAAAAAAAAGATAAAAGTTCGCATCTAACTGCTTTGCGACTTTACCTGCTTGTCCTGGTCATCGAAGCCATAGTAGGAGGTCCTGTTCCTGTTGGTGCCACCCTCATTCCTCAAAACCTCGTTCACTGCTTCCAGGCGGGCGTCGTCGTCCATGACGCGCTGCAGCAGCACACTGCAGGCGTCATACAGTGAGTTCCACCTGTTGGGCAAAGTGAGCAACATGAAGGACAAGGACAAAAAGAAAACAAACAGACCAAGAAATAGTTTTTGTCTTGTTACTTGTAAAAATATTTAAATAAAAGTATAAAATATTTAAAATTAATTTCTCAAAATATTTAAAATTATTTTAACAAAAATGTCTTTTGGCTCACCTTGTGACCACAGGTGTTGGAAGCTTTCTCCCTACCACTTGCTTGATGGTGTTGGCTGATGTGGAGGACCTGTTCTGTAGGTTCCACAGGCCCTGGGCCCTGGCTAGGGTCTTCTTGAAGGGGGCGGCGGCCCTCCCATAGTTCCAGTGGTGAACTTGGGAGACATCTATGGACGCCAGCAAGTTGACAGTGTGCGCGCTGAAATAAAAGAAAAGTTTTAGTAATTTAAAAAACAAAAAATACATTTCAACTGTTTGTTAGTTAGCATGACAATCTTAAATCTTTAAATAAAACTTTGCTTTTACTTGCCTGCATCTTTGATGCTTGGGCAGCCTGGGTGAGTCCTGCACTGCAGCTGCTGCAGCAAGGGCCATGGTGACGCTGATGATGTCAAGGCCCTCCCTCTCCTGCTCCTCCTGGTCCTCTGGGCTGTTGATCACCTCCTCGACGTCAGGGTTTGTGGCGTCCTCCTCTGCCTCGCCAATCCCTGAGCCATAGTTGCTGAAGGCCGCGACGTAGTTCGCCCCGTTGTCCGTGGTGGTGAGGACAACCTTCCGCGAGATGTTGAAGGCGCGGTTGACCTGGTCCAGCTTGGTGGCGATGATGCCCTTGGTCTGGCTAACCTGATAGATTATAAGACAACTTAATAACATATAGTACCATTAACATTCAAGTTTATTATATTAATTAAATGAATTAAAGTGGGAGATGCTTCATATAATAAATATAAATTAATATTTATTATATTTAGTTTTTCTTATTTTAATGTGTTTAATAATATAATAAAGTATATTTTATTAAAATTAGTTCTGATGCAAGTCTCAACTTTTATGTTCTAAATTTGACTCACCTTGATCTCCTTGATCGCCAGGGTGGCCATCTTCCTGGACAGGTCAGTGGGGTCGATCCAGTGGACTGTCGACCCAATGAAGGACCTGCATATATGTTTTGTATGTATGTAATGTATGTCTTTTAATCAGATTACATAGACATACAACAATTATTAACATATAATTCCTACATTTTAAGAATTTTTAAAATGCTTTACCTGTTGTGTGCCGTCCAGCTGTCCGCTGTTGTCGCAACATGCGGCAGGTCCTTGAGAATGCTCTTTATCTCCTCTCTTGCCTCCTCCCCATGGCCTTGATGTCGCGAGTCAGGGTGCGGCGGCTGGGCACCCTGAACTCAGGCTGGAAGACTTGGAACATCTCCCTGGTGGCTGGTGGTCTGTGATGCTGAGGGGGATGAGGCACCTCGCGAACCACTTGGTCATTGCCTCCTTACCCTTATCCTGCACCACGAAGGAAAAAATTAAAAGTTACCATGTCTATAACATTTTGTAACAAGTGTAGCAATTAACAGAATTTTAAGTAAAATGTTCAACTTATCAAATAAAATTATAAATTTTAATAATGCGATAAATTATAGATTTAGCGCATTATTATTATAGCTTTGGCAAAAAAATTATCGCAGACTTTTTTTTTATGAAAAATCTTTACCTGTGTAAATCTTGTTGCCTGGCCAAAAAATTCCTTTAAGGAGAGCTGGTGGCGCTGCGGCTGGTCATCTCCACTTGGGTGCTTGAGGCCGCGCCTGCTGGTCCTGCTGATGGCTGCCTTCAGCTCAGACAAGTCATGAGTGTGCTGAAAGAATAAGAGTGCTTTAATTTACATGAAACTAATAGCTTGGCTATGAGCTCATTTTGTTATCTAGCCATTTGAAAACTGAATAGTTTTAAATAGTACCTTGGTCTTGTAGTGCGAGACCAGGTTGCCAGTGGTGTTGTTCCAGAAAGACACCTCCGCGAAGCACTTTTGGCACTTGGCCTTCAAGTTGTAGACCTTGATTGTCTTTCCCAGGACCTTGGAAGAAGTGTCTGGTGCGTTCTTAGACTTGATCACGTGGGACAACTTGTAATAGTTTGTCAGAGCGGCCATCTTGTCTTTGATGGTCTGCAGCTCCTGGCTCGAAATACTGCAGCCACCCGCAATCACAACGTCTACCTGGTCACTGGCCTGGGTGCCAGGGCGGCTGTCCTCTGGCTCACTGCCCAGGGACATGAGGGAGCTCGAGCGGGAGATGGTGGGAATGTCCACAGATCCCGAACTCCCGGAAATGTTCCGCTCCCTTTCCTGAGTCACATCACTGCTGCTGGCCTCCATGCGGAAAAAGTCCTCCACTGTCCTCTTGCCTGACATCTTGACACTCACTAATCACTAAATTCACTATTCTCGAACAATGAAGCGCGCCCGCCGCGACACTAATTAATAACGCAATATAAAACGCAAAAAACCTAAACGATTTCCTGAAAAGGAAAAGTTAAAACACAAAATCACGCGACGTTCGTACGAACGGGAGGCACGCGCGAGGCGCACCTCAAAACGCAAAAAATATATAAAACTAATATATATTAATTAGATATTTAGTTAAGATAGCAATATACAATAAGAATTAAGTATATATAAGTTATAACACACAAAGAAGCTTTGGATCGTTGGTAGCACAATGAAACACAGAGCTGAGATCAGATGCGTCCAGTTTGGGGGGCTATTCAAAGAAACTGACAACAGAAGCGCGGGCCGCCAGGCGCCTGGCCGCATCTGTTTGCCGCGTAACAATGAGCCTGTAACCTCCCGCCGTAACGGTTTTTCGTCTTCTACTTTATCGCTGGATTTATCGCGGGAAATTTGAAAGCGATAAATATAAGCGATAAGTTTTTCCGGTCTTGCGATAAACGATAAGCGGTAAATTTTCGGTTAAAGCGATATTATCGCTTTATCGCATTATCGCTTTACTTATCGCAACGCCCACGACTGCTAACCATACATTTCTACCTGTTCCTCTATGAGTTCGTCTATCTGTCTAGCTGTACATGTCATTGCAGGTTCATTTAAGCTCCCTATAAGGAATGCCGATCCCAGAAGTCATCACTTGTCTGGTGTCACGGGCCACTTATCTCTGTCTATCCACTTTTTTCCTTATAAACTACAACTTACATATTCACAAACACAGTGAATACCTACTACATCACTTGAAGGAGGATTACTGGTCATCTTGCAGTAGTAGGGGTAATGCAAGTTAGTAAGGTTAGTTAGGTTATTTAGTAAAATAAAACTATAATTTTACAAGGTTAGGTTAGTAATTATTTTTTTATGGGGGTCTCGCTATGAGGTTATTAGTGAGATAAGGTTAGGTTAGGTTATAGTGAGGTTAGATTAGTAATATTAAACATATTATATTTTTGAGGGGTCCAGGGGGGTCGTTAAGGAGGGGAGGGGGGTGAAGGGGGCATCTCCCCCCCACTTTATAATTACAGTTTAGAGGTATCTGAA
>JACEEZ010016455.1:52500-83287 GCA_016584305.1 Chionoecetes opilio
CCATATCTCAAGTAAAAGAATGAGCCAGCCAATTATAATCCCTGTGCCTAGGAGTATAAAGGCGAATATTACCTTACTGAAGCCTAGTTGCATGAAGGATTGAGTAGTGGAGACGCAAGAGGTACCGTCAGTAACCCACCACTTGCTCCGTAGCTTGTCCAGAATGCCCATTTCCGCTGCCCTGGCTATGCTGTAATGGGGGAAATGGGTTAATAAGGGGCAGTTATATAGGGAAATGGGTGATATAGGGTTGATAAGGGTATGGTATAAAGGGAAATGGGTGAATGGATTTAGGGATGATTGGGTAGGGGAGGGGAGGAAATGGGTTTAGGAAAGGTAGGTCTATTGGGAAATGGGTGATAAGGTTTTAGGAAAGGGTAGGTATGAGATAAAATGGGTGATATAGAATTATTAGTAAAGGATATGGGGAAATGGGTTTAGTATTATTTCGGTAGTGGGCATTATGGTATTATTTCGGTAGTGGGCATTATGGTATTATTTCGGCAGTGGGCATTATGGTATTATTTCGGTAGTGGGCATTATGGTATTATTTCGATAGTGGGCATTATGGTATTATTTCGGTGGTGGGCATTATGGTGTTATTTCGGTATTGGGCATTATGGTGTTATTTCGGTATTGGGCATTATGGTGTTATTTCGGTAGTGGGCATTATGGTATTATTTCGGTATTGGGCATTATGGTGTTATTTCGGTAGTGGGCATTATGGTATTATTTCGGTAGTGGGCATTATGGTATTATTTCGGTATTGGGCATTATGGTATTATTTCGGTATTGGGCATTATGGTGTTATTTCGGTAGTGGGCATTATGGTGTTATTTCGGTATTGGGCATTATGGTGTTATTTCGGTAGTGGGCATTATGGTTTATTTCGGTAGTGGGCATTATGGTATATTTCGGTAGTGGCATTAGTATTATTTCGGTAGTGGGCATTATGGTTTATTTCGTTTGGGCATTATGGTGTTATTCGGTAGTGGGCATTATGGTATTATTTCGGTATGGGCATTATGGTGTATTTCGGTAGTGGGCATTATGGTATTATTTCGGTAGTGGGCATTATGGTATTATTTCGGTAGTGGGCATTATGGTATTATTTCGGTAGTGGGCATTATGGTATTATTTCGGTATGGGCATATGGTGATTTTCGGTAGTGGGCATATGGTATTATTTCGGTATTGGGCATTATGTGTTATTTCGGTATGGGCATATGGTATTATTTCGGTATTGGGCATTATGGTGTTATTTCGGTAGTGGGCATTATGGTATTATTTCGGTAGTGGGCATTATGGTATTATTTCGGTAGTGGGCATTATGGTATTTCGGTAGTGGGCATTATGGTTTATTTCGGTAGTGGGCATTATGGTGTATTTCGGTAGTGGGCATTAGGTATTATTTCGGTAGTGGGCATTAGGTGTTATTTCGGTAGTGGGCATTATGTATTATTTCGGTAGTGGGCATTATGGTGTTATTTCGGTAGTGGGCATTATGGTATTATTTCGGTAGTGGGCATTATGTATTATTTCGGTATGGGGCATTATGGTATTATTCGGTAGTGGGCATTATGGTATTATTTCGGTAGGGGCATTATGGTATTATTTCGGTAGTGGCATTATGTATTATTTCGGTAGTGGCATTATGTTTATTCGGTAGTGGGCATTAATCGGTTTATTTCGGTAGTGGGCATTATGGTATTATTTCGTAGTGGGCATTATGGTATTATTCGGTAGGGCATTATGGGTTATTTCGGTAGTGGGCATTAAGGTATTATTCGGTAGTGGGCATTATGGTTTATTTCGTAGTGGCATTATGTATTATTCGGTAGTGGGCATATGGTATTATTTCGGTAGTGGGCATTAGGTATTATTTCGGTAGTGGGCATTAGTATTATTTCGGTAGTGGGCATTATGGTTTCATTTCGGTAGTGGGCATTATAGGTATTATTCGGTAGTGGGCATTATGGTGTTATTTCGTAGTGGGCATAGGTATTTTTCGGTAGTGGGCATTATGGTGTTATTCGGTAGTGGGCATTATGGATTATTTCGGTAGTGGGCATTTATGGTTTATTTCGGTAGTGGGCATTATGGTGTTATTTCGGTAGTGGCATTATGGTATTATTCGGTAGGGGCATTATGGTATTATTTCGGTAGTGGGCATTATGGTATTATTCGGTAGTGGCATTATGGTGTTATTTCGGTAGTGGGCATTATGGTATTATTTCGGTAGTGGGCATTATGGTATTATTTCGGTAGTGGGCATTATGGTATTATTTCGGTAGTGGGCATTATGGTGTTATTTCGGTAGTGGGCATTATGGTATTATTTCGGTAGCGGGCATTATGGTATTATTTCGGTAGTGGGCATTATGGTTTATTTCGGTAGTGGGCATTATGGTATTATTTCGGTAGTGGGCATTATGGTGATTATTCGGTAGTGCGGCATTATGGTGTTATTTCGGTAGTGGGCATTATGGTATTATTTCGGTAGTGGGCATTAAGGTATTATTTCGGTAGTGGGCATTATGGTATTATTTCGGTAGTGGGCATTATGGTTTATTCGTAGTGGGCATTATGGTATTATTTCGGTAGTGGGCATTATGGTATTATTTCGGTAGTGGGCATTATGGTGTATTTCGGTAGGGCATTATGGTATTATTTCGGTAGTGGGCATTATGGTATTATTTCGGTAGTGGGCATTATGGTGTTATTCGGTAGTGGGCATTATGGTATTATTTCGGTAGTGGGCATTATGGATTTATTTCGGTAGTGGGCATTAAGGTATTATTTCGGTAGTGGGCATTATGGTATTATTTCGGTAGTGGAGCATTATGGTATTATTTCGGTAGGGGCATTATGGTTTATTTCGGTAGTGGGCATTATGGTATTATTTCGGTAGTGGGCATTATGGTATTATTCGTAGTGGGCATTATGGTATATTTCGGTAGTGGCATTATGGTATTATTTCGGTGTGGGCATTATGGTATTATTTCGGTAGTGGGCATTATGGTATTATTTCGGTAGTGGGCCATTATGGTATTATTTCGGTAGTGGGCATTATGGTATTATTTCGGTAGTGGGCATTATGGTATTATTTCGGTAGTGGGCATTAGGTATTATTTCGGTAGTGGGCATTATGGTTTATTCGGTAGTGGGCATTATGGTATTATTCGTAGTGGGCATTATGGTATTATTCGGTAGTGGGCAATTATGGGATTATTTCGGTAGTGGGCATATGGTTATTTCGGTAGTGGGCATTATTATCATGCATAGGTATTATTCGGTAGGGGCATTATGGTATATTCGGTAGCGGGCATTATGGTATTATTTCTAGGCCTAGTGGGCATTATGGTATTATTCAGTAGTGGGCATATGAGTTTATATTCGGTAGTGGCATTATGGATTATTTCTCCACTTATGGGCATTCAGTATCGGTAGCGGGCATTATGGTATCATTTCGGAAGGTCATTATGTGCATATCCCTATAGCATATGTGATTTCGATAGTGGTTATGATTATTCGGATAGTGTAGGATATTATTATTTGGTACATAGTATTTCGTATCATTATAATTCGTACGAATGGTTATTCGATAATGGCATCATGACATTATTCGATAGCGCACATTTATTCGGTGTTATGCATATGTATAGTTCGGTAGGGGATATGTCACTTTTCGGTAGGGGGCATATGGTACATTTCGTTGGCAAGATACTCCGAAGGCAAAGCTAGCAACATAGGTAATTCCTACAGTGGAGCAAAAGATATTCGGCTAGATCCAATCTATAGCGAGTTGTAGGGAGTGTTTCGGTATGCCATATGATATGAGCAACATCAGACATCACAATTGTATCAGGTTTATTGCAACCCCCTCCAAGAAGAATCATCAATGTAGAAACAGGATTATCGTAGTAGCAGATTTCGGTAGCAATGTGTATTCAGCATAATCGACTTTTCACGAAATTCGTGCTAATCGAGTTGCGGGTTCGTATCTTTTAGTCGGGTGGCGAAGGTTGGAGGAAGAAACGAATAATTAGGATACAAAAAAATACAAGACTAGAAATTGCAAAAAAGGTACTCCATTTCTACATAACAGCTCAAAACCACAGAAGCTTCGAAAGACATAACATCCCAAGCAACGACCCGGAAAGAGGAAAAAAGAAAAAGGAAGGAGGGAACACAGAAGAACGAAAAAACATGCCAGAAGAAGGGAAGGAAGGGAGGGAGGAGACTTCTGATAATGGCATTCGATAGAGCACATCAACCTCAACAACTTTGTTTCATGCGTTTTTACTCTCGGCCTAATAGTTACGGAATAAAATTCTTTTATAAGGAAACATACGGAATTTGCGTACATATTTGCGTTTGCAGAAGTACTTCCGCAAAGGCAAATCTGCAAACATATACACTTCCGCACATGCAAACGAATTCGTGCTTCCGCAATTTGCGGAAGTTGCTGTTTGCGGAAGTGTTTGCGGAAGTGCCCACCTCTGACACACACACACACACACACACACACACACACACACACACACACACACACACACACACACACACACACACACACACACACACACACACACACACACTCACTAGGTAGACAGGACAGTGCTGTAGGGCAGGTGTTTGCGGTAGCCCACGTAAGTGTACTCCGGGATGTAGTCGGGACCCTCCCACGAGAAGGCACAGTCGCCACCCAGTTCGTAGTTGACAGTGTTTTGCTCCTGCAGGTATCCCACCTTACGCTGCCGGGGGCAGAAATTAGAAGAGTATGGAAGGATAGTTAGATAATTACGAAATTATATTGAAGTAACAAGAATTACTCAATTAAGAATTACAAGAATTGGCTCAAATCCTCATAAAAGCTCACCCCTTTTTGCTTCATCAGTTTAATCGCGTCGTCATAACCCTTCACGATGTACTGCGGGTCCTTCGTCAATCTTTTGTAGACCAGTTGTAGACCGGCGTGGCGAGAGGTCTGCCCGAGGAGGAGGAGGAGGAGGAGGAGGAGGAGGAATACTTAGGAATACATAGGAAGAACAGATACCAGGCTAGATATTGGTCTATAACGAGGGTATCTCCTGATCTAAATACTACTAGCTATCAAACTACATGTAAGAGGACAGTTGGAAAAGAATACCATGCCCCTAAAGAAGATACGAGGAGGAGGAGGAGGAGGAAGAAGGGAAGAGAAGGAGAGGAGAGGAGAGGGAAGGGAAGAGAAGGAAGGAGGAGGGAAGGGAAGGGAAGGGAAGGGAAGGGAAGGGAAGGGAGGAAAGGAGGAGGAGGAGGAGGAGGAGAGGAGAGGGAAGGGAAGGGAGGAGGAGGAGGAGGAGGGAGGAGGAGGAGGAGGGAAAGGAAGGGAAGGGAAGGGAAGGGAATGGAAGGGAAGGGAGGAAAGGAGGAAAGAGAAGAGAAGAGGAGGAGGAGGAGAGGGAAGGGAGGGGAAGAGTGTGTGCGCGATTCAATTGAAGTTTGAATGTAACTAATAGGACGTAAACACTTCATTAGTACCTGACTACTCTCTCTCTCTCTCTCTCTCTCTCTCTCTCTCTCTCTCTCTCTCTCTCTCTCTCTCTCTCTCTCTCTCTCTCTCTCTCTCTCTCTCTCTCTCTCTCTCTCTCCCTTTCTTTCATCCCATCCTCTCACCCTACTCTCTCTCTCTTTCCCTCACACACACACACACATCCTTCCTCATCCCCTCTCCCCCCCCCACACACACATCCCCCCACACCTCCCCTACCCAACCCCCACCCCCAACACACACACACACACACACACACACACACCTCCATGATCAGTAAGGTAGAAGTTCCGCCTTGGACCGCTATTGAAAACCCGGCAGATTCAATAGCGTCCCTTAAGTCCGTGAAGGGCTTACTCAAGGGCACGACAGCCAGGCGGGAGGTTAGAAGGGCTGTATAGGAGGCGTAGACCAGCACAGACCCGGCCCACAGACCAAAGAAGACCACACGGCCTCGAAAACAGTGCGGCTGGATTTCGGCCCCTGGGGAAAAGATGGTGTGTTTACAGCAGAGCTGGGCAGTATTTAAATACAATTGTATTTAAATACGTATTCAAATACATTTGTGTATTTAGAAATGTATTTATAAATACATTGGTTGTCATGTATTTAAATACAGTATTTAAATACTTTTATAAGTATTTAAATACATATAATATGAAAATGTAAATACTTTTTTATCAGTTAATTTGGCCATAAACTCGCCCCACTATCTGGCAACCCTGATGTTACAGTGAACTAGGGTTTCTACTGCCAAGGAAATGTCCTGATTTCAAGGAAATTTAGGCCTGAGAAGGAAATTTCTAAGGAAACCCAAAATCTAAGGAAATCCTAAGGAAATTCATTTTTTTCGGACATGTTAAAATTTGTGTGGATTTAAAATGTATTTACAAATGTATTTAAATACAATTGATGTATTTAGTATTTACTATTTTAATACATTCGTAAAATGTATTTAGTATTTAGTATTTAAATACATTTCTCCCATGTATTTAGTATTTAGTATTTAAATACATTCAATGTATTTAGTGCCCAGCTCTGGTTTACAGGAGAAAGATGGAAAAAATGTTTGGGTAGCTTGTTGAGTTTAGTAGAGAGAGAAAGAGAGAGGAGAGAGAGAGAGAGAGAGAGAGAGAAGAGAGAGGAGAGAGAGAGAGAGGAGAGAGAGGAGAGAGGAGGAGAGAGAGAGAGAGAGAGAGAGAAGTAGTTTGGAAGTTAGGTGTGGGTTAGTGGTTGGATGGTGTGTGAGAGGGGGTGGTTGGGGGTAGTTGTTTGTCCCCGTTCGGTGGTACCTTGTGGGTGGCAAGGAGGGTTGGGGTGTTGGGGGTTGGGGCGGCCTCACTCTCCCCCTGCTCCGCCCACTCGCCCTCCCCTCCTCTCGCCATACATGGCACAAGACACCAACATGCATACTTTACCACGACTCAATACTACTCAGCAAGTTCTCACGTATTCTTCACACATCTATTTCATTTCAGTCTGATTTCTTCTCTGAATATTCATTCTGCCAACTCTATCATTCTAGAAATTTTCACGTTTCTGTGAGGAATTTTCCTTTTCTCCCGAACTTTGGCCGCGTGAAAATGGCCGAATTGTTGACGACACGTTTTGTATTTTACTCGCCACATCTTCGCATCACTGGAGGCATGTATGGAAGCTTCCCCCTCGCCTTACCACTGAACACTGTTCAACATAGGTGAGCCAGTCCATGGTCTCTCTTCCCCCGATATAGAGGCACTCATGTGAAAATCGTGGCCAGAAGTCTAGACACGACACGTGATTGGTGATTAGCGTCCAGGCCATTCTGCTCCTGTGTGGCCATGTGGAGGTTCTGGAAAAGAAATAAGAATATTGTTCGGTCCCGATGAAAAGAAAATTTCAGGAAATAAACATGCATAGGAAACTATCCAAATCTGACGAGTGCGTACCAGATTAACCATGAATTCCCTACTAGGTGAACATGAGTAAGAGACTCATAGACTTACCTTCCGGTAGGACCCCCACGATCCACGTAGGAACGTGGCAAGGGAAGCCAAACTCCACATCCGTCAACTATCTGCAACATCTAGAAGGTGTGCAGGATATAAAGAAACTATTATCGTTAAGACATAAGAATTAACTATATACATGAGAGAGACAAAAAAAGGAACACTAGAATAGGACATTGTAGAAATTAACATGAAAACAACACCACAATAATAAAAGGACATTAGAAAGGATTAGAACATAGAAGAAGGACACATTGAATTAAGTACTGTAGGACAAAGTCCTTCACACGACTTGAAGACAAGGAAAAGAAAGGACATTGAATAAGGACACCACAAGGAAAAAGGACATTGAATAAGGACACCACAAGGAAAAAGGACATTGAAAAAGGACACCACAAGGAAAAAGGACATTGAATAAGGACACCACAAGGAAAAAGGACATTAAAAAAGGACATTAAAAAGGAAAATATGACACTTGAAAAGGAACACGAAAAGACATTAAAAAGGACTAAAGGAAAAGGACATTGAAAAGGACACACAAGGAAAAGGACAAAACAAAGAAAAAGGACATTAAAAAACACAACTAACATAATAAGAAAAGAAGAAAAGGACACAGTAAAAAAAAAAAGGACAGAAAAAGGACATCGATTAAAAAAAGGACACTACAAAAGTCACCAAGTAAAAAGAAAAGCATAGAAAAAGGACACCAAGTTAAAAAAAAAAAAAAAAAGGACAGAAAAAGGACATCGATTAAAAAAGGACACTAGAAAAGTCACCAAGTAAAAAGAAAAAGCATAGAAAAAGGACACCAAGTAAAAAAAAAAAAAAAAAAAAAAAGGACACAGAATACAAGACACGTAGTAGTAACTCACGTAAAGTTGAGGTGTTGTTGTAGCACAGTAAGCAGGTCCACCAGAGAGCCTGTAGGACGCAGCACTCCGCCCCTGCCTCGCCCCAGGATGACGTGTGGGCGTGACTGTAACAACACACACACACACACACACCACACACACACACACACACACACCACACACACACACACACACACACACACACAGCCATTATTATTAAGTAGATTATCTGATGTCCTAAAAATAGCGTCGAATTTATGAATAATTTAAGAAGTAATTATTGAGATGATATATTTTATTTACACACACACACACACACACACACACACACACACACACACACACACACACACACACACACACACACACACACACACACACACACACCTCAATCACCGCCACCCGCATCACATGTCCCATAAAGTCTGTGGGCACGGGAATGTCTCTACGGTAAGGAGGCCTCTCCGATGGGCGGCCTGGCTCCCACGCCCACACTGGCTCCTCTACCAGGGCGTCTGTCTCACCTTTGCCATCACGCCCGAAGGTGAAGACTTCTTGAAACTCCATTGTGTTACCCTGAGGAGGAGGAGGAGGAGGAGGAGGAGGAATACAAAGGAATACAAAGGAAACACAAACAGCAACAGACCGATAGGTCCTTACAAGACTGTTTGCTTTAACTACACTACACTAACTAGATAATAAGAGAGAAAGGATAGGAAGTAGAAGGCAGGAGGAGGAGGAGGAGGAGAGGAGGAGGAAGAGGAGGAATGAATACATACATACATAGGAAGAACAGATACCAGACTAGCTATTGGTCTATAAAGAGGGTATATAACATTAGCTGGTAATTTGTTCCATCGATTAACAACTCAAGAGGAAGAAAACAAGATTGAAGGTAAAAAGGAGGACGAGGAAGAAGGAGGAAGGAAAGATAACAAAGAAATTGATGAAATACAAAAGGTAAACCTATGACGTCATTAAGAAACCCAGACTCAGACCTTTTAATAGCAACAAAATAATTTCTTACTCTCGGGTAGATGAGAAAAAGAAAAGGAACTAAAAGGTCAAGAGAGGAGGAAGGAAAAAATAACAAAGAAATTGATGAAATACAAAAGGTAAACATATGACGTCATTAACCCCTTGAGACCCAGAACGTAATTTCCATTGTAATTTGGGCACCATTAGATGATTTTTTGTGAATAAGCAATATTTTATAGCTATGACCTGTTTAGTATCCTTGTCCACTAGCTAATTTGGCATATTTAGCTACTTTTCGTAATGTTATGGCTCTACAACATACAATTTTTTTATAGCCAAGGAAAGATCTGGGCGTGAAGGGGTTAATGATAATATAATAATATCTTACTCTCGGGTAGATGAGGCAGAAGTTGATGGGGGGTGTTGGGGAGAGGGCGAGGGCGGTGGGGGGGCGGGGCAGCACCACCACCAGGTTGGGGTCGTTCTCCCCTCCCCACACACGCAGAAAACTCCCTATTGAGTCCTGGAAGTGAAAAAAAAAGTTTTTATATGATTCCAAAAAAAAAAGTTAAAAAAACCTCCCTGTTCCGTCCTGAAAGTGAAAAAAAAAATTTGGTTTTAAATAATATTCCAAAATATACTAAAAAAAAAACCCTAATTTGTCGTGGAAGTGAAAATTATTAATAGTTTTTATAAACTCCTAAAAAAAATAATTAAGTCCTTAAATTTTTTTTTACTCTTTCAACCTTAAAAAAATTCTCTATTTCGTCCTGGAAGTAAAAAAAAAGTATATATATATATATATATATATATATATATATATATATATATATATATATATATATATATATATATATGATTAAAAAACACAATGATGTCCTTAAAATTCATCATCATCATCAGTGATCACTTGTAAAAAATATATAATTATATGAATATAAAAGAACAATGAACTATATTAAGTATCATTATTATCACCATCACCATCACCATCATCATCATCATCACCTGTGTAGCGGCCAAGAGTACAACCCCGAGGGCGTGGTAGGGCGTGGGTGTGGGCGTGGAGGCGTGTGGGCGGCAGGCGGAGGGCGGGCCGTGGCGGGACAGGACCAGAGCGGCGCCGACACACAGAGCTACGGGCGGTAAACAGTCAGGCTGATATTAGAGCACTATAATATACCCCTCCTCCTCCTCCTCCTCCCCTCCTCCTCCTCCTCCACACTGTGTTCACACCATTACAAAACACACATAACATGACCTATCTATCAAGCACTAAACCTACCCCCACAAACTAGTAGTAGTTAGCCATAGATTACAGCTTTCAACTTTCCTCACAAATTCCATGCAGTTTTTCTATATTGCATGGTATCACTTCTTTTCCGGCCAGCTTCGGCTGGAGGGATGGGTGGGTGGGGAGGAGCCTTCTACTTTCCTATCCTTTCTCTCTTATTATCTAGTTAGTGTAGTGTAGTTAAAGCAAACAGCCTTGTAAGGACCTATCGGTCTGTTGCTGTTTGTGTTTCCTTTGTATTCCTTTGTATTCCTCCTCCTCCTCCTCCTCCTCTTCTATAGGGATGATTAAATAGGGTAGGAAGTATTTTTATAGTAAGATCACGTTTTTCTTCATTAACTCATTTATACATTTTCTCAGTTAATTACCACCCGATTTCATTATCCGATAAAATCAGAAAGCGAAAAAAAAAACATACCTTTATCCTCCTTCGAATACAAGAGCAGTAGGCGATCCTCCCTCAAGTAAAGCATCACCTCTCGTAGTAACGCCACCAGTATTTCCTTCGTCAGCGTGTAATTCCCTTGTACAACCTCCTCCTGCATTGCCACGCCCCTTGCTACCCTCCTTGCCTGTAGACCTTGAGGCCCAGAACGTAATTTCCATTGTAATTTGGGTACCATTAGGCGATTTTTAGTGAATATAAGCATTATTTTATAGCTATGACTTGTTTAGTATCCTTATGACTAACTAATTTGGTATATTCAGTGACTTTTCGTAATTTTATGGCTCAACAACAGACAATTTTATATAGCCAAGGAAAGATCTGGGTGTGAAGGGTGGATACCTTCCTGACGCAGATGTACTTGGGTCTTCGTAGCCTCTTGTAGTGGCATTATACTTGTAGAGGCCTTTGAAGAGGAGGAGGAAGCGGAGGAGGAGGTGGAGGTGGTGGTCGTGGAGGAGAAGGAGGAGAAGGAAGAGGAGGAGGTGGTCGTGGAGGAGTAGGAAGAGGAGGAGGAGGAGTATAGTGCCATCTTCCTATGTATTTCGTAACTCCTGTAGGTACTTATAACCTCCGTCAGTAGTAGGAGCAGAGCGCACACCGCGGCCACACGAGGCATTATTTACGTGTGTGTGTGTGTGTGTGGCTATGCATGTGTTTACGTGTGTGTGTGTGTGTGTGTGTGTGTGTGTGTGTGTGTGTGTGTGTGTGTGTGTGTGTTTTTAAGGGGTATTAGTCAGTATCGGCACTTTTGGGCACTTTATGAGGCACTGAGGGAGTTATCTCTTCCTGTCTCTCTCTCTGGCACTCTCTGTCTCACTCTCTGTCTCTGTGTGTGTGTGTGTGTGTGTGTGTTGATTTTTGGGGGTTCACAGTAAATCGTGGCACTTTTTGGCACTTTCTGAGGCACTGTAGCGGTTTATCTCTCACTGTCTCTCTCTCTCTGTCTCTTCCACTCTGTCTCTCTCCCACTGTCTCTCTCTCTGTCTCTTCCACTCTGTCTCTCTCCTACTGTTCTCTCTCTCTCTCTCTCTTCTCTCTCTCTCTTCTCTCTCTCTCACACACGTAGAATAGAATGGCTGACAAACTGGCAAAACTGACTTGCGCTCTGAGACTGTTCTTGATAAACACACTTGTCTAACACTGACATCATATTCCTCCTGTAACTCCTCCTCCTCCTCCTCCTCCTCCTCCTCCTCCTCCTCCTCCTCCTCCTCCTCCTCCTCCTCTTCATAAATCGTTAACTGAAGTACAGCAAGAAAAGGATTTAGGTGTCATCATCAGTAATGATCTTAAAACCAGTCCGCATTGCCTAGCTGCCAGTAAAAAGGCGAATATGATGTTGGGCTTTATTAAACGCAATTTTGAACACAAAACTCCGAAAGTAATGACACAACTATACACGTCCTTGGTTAGGCCACACTTGGAATATGCCGTCCAATTCTGGTCGCCCTGTTTCGTAAAAGACCAAGCCAAATTGGAATCAGTGCAAAGAAGAGCAACCAAACAAATTCCATCCCTGCGAAATTCATCTTATGAAGAGAGACTGCGGAAACTTAATATGTTTTCCTTAAAGGATCGTAGAATCCGTGGGGACTTGATAGAAACCTTTAAGATCCTAAAAGGATTTGATGTCATTAATCAAGAGAACCTATTCGAGCTTTCAACTCAAGTGACAACAAGAAATAATGGTTTAAAACTAAACGGTCAACGTTGCATCACTGATCTCCGTAAAAATTATTTCAATGTGAGAGTCGTTGATCGATGGAACAAGTTACCAGCAAATGTTGTCGAAGCCAGCACAATAACTACATTTAAAAACAGACTTGACGCGCACTGTAAAGTAAATGGGTATTGATAGTGCCCTGCGAATTCATATTTAGTCCCCCGGATCGATTAGTTGTAGTGGTAGTGGTAGTTGTAGTTAGTATATTTCATACCCTATTTTTCTGCACTATGAAACTTCCATGTTCCTATCTTCTTTTAAGGACATGGTATCCTTTTCCAACTGTTTTCTTACAAGTAGTTGATAGTTAGTAGTATGTAGTTCAGCAGATACCCTCGTCATGGACCAATAGGTCTCCTGGTGTCTGTTATTCCTATGTAATCCTATGTAATCCTCCTCCTCCTCCTCCTCCTCCTCCTCCTCCTCTTCTTCGTCTTTTACTGTGAATAAAGAAGTGTTTTTCTATTGATTAAAGGGAACGACATACTTTATAAGGTGTCATTACTGTCCTGAGAGAGAGAGAGAGAGAGAGAGAGAGAGAGAGAGAGAGAGAGAGAGAGAGAGGAGAAGAGAGGAGAGAGAGAGAGAGAGAGAGAGAGAGAGAGAGAGAGAGAGAGAGAGGATGGAATATGCAGGTAATGTTAGATAAAAAAAAAGTTAACTATGTAGTTGAAAATTATTTACACTTGTCTTCTTTGCACTCTCTCTCTCTCTCTCTCTCTCTCTCTCTCTCTCTCTCTCTCTCTCTCTCTCTCTCTCTCTCTCTCCTCTCTCTCTCTCTCTCTTCTCTCTCTCTCTCGGTGCGTAAATCAGGTTTATAATCATCTTATTGAGAGAGAGAGAGAGAGAGAGAGAGAGAGAGAGAGAGAGAGAGAGAGAGAGAGAGAGAGAGAGAGGAGAGAGGGGGGCTGGATAGATAGCTGAGATGAAATATAAGGGTATTATTATGCATATCTCTCTCTCTCTCTCTCTCCTCTCTCTCTCTCCTCTCTCTCTCTCTCTCCTCTCTCTCTCTCTCTCTCTCCTCTCTCTCTCTCTCTCTCTCCCTTAGAAATTCCCCCTAAAATTTATCTTCCTCTTCTTCCTTAATTATCATAAATTCTGTCCTCCTCTTCCTCCTCCTCCTCCTCCTCCTGGCTCATACTCTCTCAATCTGCATATAAAATTGGTTAGTAAGCGAGAGAGAGAGAGAGAGAGAGAGAGAGAGAGAGAGAGAGAGAGAGAGAGAGAGAGAGAGAGAGAGAGAGAGAGAGAGAGAGAGAGAGAGAGAGAGAGAGAGAGAGAGAGAATAATAGCCAGTGTTTAGCCCAACTATTCCTCTCTCTATCTTTTTTTTGCTTTCTTTGTTGTGCGTAGATGATTGTAGGTGTGTGATGGAGGATTACATAGGATTACATAGGAATAACAGACACCAGGAGACCTATTGGTCCATAGCGAGGGTATCTGCTGAACTACATACTACTAACTATCAACTACTTGTAAGAAAACAGTTGGAAAATTATACCATGTCCCTAAAGAGGATAGGAACATGGAAGTTTCATAGTGCAGAATATCCTAATATGAAAAATACTAACTACAACTACCACTAACACTACAACTAATCGATACGGGGGACTAGATACGAATTCGCACTATCAATACCCATTTACTTTACAGTGCGCGTCAAGTCTGTTTTTGAATGTAGTTATTGTGCTGGCTCCGACAACATTTGCTGGTAACTTGTTCCATCGTTCAACGACTCTAACATTGAAATAATTTTTACGGAGATCGGTGATGCAACGTTGACCGTTTAGTTTTAAACCATTATTTCTTGTTGTCACTTGAGTTGAAAGCTCGAATAGGTTCTCTTGATTAATGACATCAAAACCTTTTAGGATCTTAAAGGTTACTATCAAGTCCCCACGGATTCTACGATCCTTTAAGGAAAACATATTAAGTTTCCGCAGTTTCTCTTCATAAGACGAATTTCGCAGAGATGGAATTTGTTTGGTTGCTCTTCTTTGCACTGACTCCAATTTGGCTTGATCTTTTACGAAACAGGGCGACCAGAATTGAACGGCATATTCCAAGTGCGGCCTAACCAAGGACGTGTATAATTGTGTCATTACTTTCGGAGTTTTATGTTCAAAGTTACGTTTAATAAAGCCCAACATCATATTTGCCTTTTTACTGGCAGCTAGGCAATGCGGACTGGTTTTCAAATCATTACTGATGATGACACCTAAATCCTTTTCCTGCTGTACTTCAGTTAACGATTCAGTTAACGGTCATGATGGGCATTAAAATCACCCATTATTAAAGCTGGGGAGGAAAGCTGAGAGAACAAGTGCTGGAATTCCTGAAGGGTTATATCTAAACATGGATTGTAAATCAACAGAATCTGAAGGGGCCCTGAATCAAAGGTAACAGTCACCCCCAGATGCTCCAGGCCACCTCCAGGGAAAGGAGTGATAGTGAGAGGGCTAGAAGAGAGGGAGCGGTGGACCAGCAGCAGCAGGCCGCCTCCTGCCCCGCCGGTCCCCCTGTCCATCCTGTAGGAAGCATAGTTGGGAAAGGAGGGGGAGAATGCGTCTGTGAGCCACGTCTCACAGACGCCAACAACTAGAGGAGTGTATGATGAGAGCGTGGTTTTAAAGACTGGAAGTTTCCGGTACAGAGACCGGGCGTTCCAGAAGATGAAGTGGGAGGGGAGTAAAAGACTCACTGCGTGACTGACAAAGAAGGTAATGAGGCCTGGCAGGCATCGAATGAGGCTGTCCCTGAGGCTGGAACCTGAAATAAGGAGATTAAAGATACCCAGCAAACACAAAGACGGAGGGCCTCCGGAGGCCCTCCGTATGTCTTATCGGCGGCCCGACGGAAGTGTACGACGTAGGGCCGCTGGGAATTTGCTCAGAGGCTCACCGGCGGGCCGCTCCCAGCGGCCCGCCGTAGGGCATATGACCATTTGCCGCTGTTATATTAACTGATTGAGGAATATTTATGGTTATACTTTCTAAGTATATTGCAGATATAGTAATGTTTTAAGGGGTGTTGCACAACCCATTAGCCGATTAATAGACTAATGGGCTGTTCAACACTTATAAAAACATTACTATATAATGCAATATGCTTAGAAAATGTAACCAGAAATATTCCTGTGTCGTTATCCAGTAATACGATGAAAAGGAGATTGCTAGGATCATAATTGCTACGGACATTGTTTATTTCATAAGTACAAAAACATTTTCGTTATTGAGTTTACATGCTGGTGTACGTGGAACACTGAACGGCGTGAACAGCCATGTAGAAGGATATAGGTTGCGGCGAACAACATAACAACATCCACCCACTCGTGCGTTTTCCAAGTAACTGATTATTTTCACTCAGACACAGCGCCAGGCGCCGTCAAGGAATTCCTAAAAAACGTGTCGTACTGCAATTATTTATATTATTCAGTCTATTTCGATATAATGAAGGAGCGAAAACATGTTATAACTAAGTTCTCATTATGTTATCGACTGGTTAAGGGTGACAATTTAGGCCTTTTGTGGGTTGTTAACCCTTTGTAATGGCTATCGTACGTCTGGCAGTTTAGTGCATTGATAGCTGGGAAAAGATTTCAAATAATATTCTATTCCAAATCATGATATTATCCATGTTAATTCTCCATCATCTACATATTCCATATTAGGTGTACCGTTGAGTATTGATATGTGTTGATAATATGTTGGAAGTTATTGAAATAAGGGAAAATATGACCTTGTGTTATTCCGTAATAATCTTCGCCGCGGTTAACCAAGTGTTATTTTTATATGATCTAGCTACACACACAGACTAACTGATAACCTTTTCCATGTAAACTCCTTCCTATGTACGTATCTCATCTTTATTTCTATGTATCTCTCGGTGTTCCTGATTAAGCTGGAAATATTTGAAATAAACTGATATATGATAATTTCTATAAACTATTATAAAAACTTGTATAACAATTTTTAATAGCTTGAACAGGCCTAATAATAGTGATGGTACCGATATTGAGATACTATGTATATTACTGAGTTAATATATATAATATGAAATGAATATTTCCCACTTACAAATACGTATCAGCGCCCAGCGCGCCTCCGGAGGATTGACGTCAAGTTGCCGCTGCTTGTCACTACTGATGTAATACTACATCAAGATAATCATATAACTGTTGTTTCAAAATGTTTACACATAGAAATATTCAATTCTTGAAGTTCTGTACATTAATTTTCAACATAGTAAATTATCCCGTCTGAAAATACACCAGCGGGCCTTCGGAGGACTGACGGAGGTAAATTTGCCGCCGGCGGCCGCCGTTCGCTGCTCTACGGCCTACGTCGGCCCGCCGGTGATGGTTAGCTGGGTATCAAGTGCAATGGGTGCAATTCCCTTAATGAAGGCTGACCATGCAAAGCCCGAAGCATGCTGGGCCTGAGAAGGAGGAAGGGGCGCAAGGCTAGCACTGCCCAGTGAGGGCAGGGGCTGTTGGGCTGCTGGCAGCTGGGCACGGCGCTGAGGCTGTGAAGGCAGGGAAGGAACAGGTCGGGGTGGGGGACTAGGTGATAAGGGGGTAGGGGGATGGAAAGTCACCCCCATATCCTCCCTATAGGGCCCCTCCGGCAGGAAGGAGGGCCTGTGCCTATGTTTAAGTTGGGGTACGTTATGGTGCCGGGGGGACTGTTGGAGCCTTTGGGGTTTGGGGGAAGGGGACCCACTGATAGTGGGTGGACGGGTGGGGGTGGAGCAGCCAGCAGCCAGCTGGACAACATTAACGGAGGGGCTCATAGGATGGCAAGGGGCAGGCCTTGGAGTAGGCTGACAGGCAGGGGTAGGCCCTGCAGCAGGCGGGCATGGAAGGTGGCGAGTGTGGATGCCCCTCAGCTTCCTCTTCACATCCGAGATGGAACAGGTGGGGTCATGTTGAAGGAGTTGCACCTGCATCGCCTGGAGGTAAGCCGGGCACTGCTTATAGGTGGGGCGGTGGTCATCACCACAAAAAAGGCAGTACACCGGCCGGGCACACCCCTCTGCAACATGAAAACCGCTGCAGTTACCGCAGCGGATCTTCATGTTGCAGGTGGCATTACCATGGCCAAAAAGGAAGCAGCGGGTACACCGGAGGACAGGGAGGGTGTGGGGCCGGACCCGGTACACCGCGTTATCTAGGGAGACCCGGTCTGGAAGGGGGCCCCGAAATTTGACCCTGATTGCCATGTTGGTCTCCGACTCACCGTCCCGGACGGGAGTCGGGAGTCTAAGGGCACTAACAATTACTGAAGGGGAGCCGTCAAGTATAGTAAGCCCAGCCAGAATCTCGTCATTTGTCATTTCTGGGGCAACAGGGAAAATCTACCCGAACATATAGGTCGGGTAATAATTAATAATTAGAAATATATATTATATATATATATATATATATAATATATATATATATATATATATATTATATATATATATATATAATATATACTTATATATATATATATAATAAATATATATTTCTAATTATTTATTCCTTGCAAAAGGGGGCCATGGCCGCATGCCACCCCCCCCCCCTCGGTACGCCACTGCCTGCATTTTTATTTCAAGCCAAACTGGTAAAAGCAAATTGATGCCCATGATGAACCTGTTGATTGCATCTAAAATATCACTGCATCACTAAACATAGTAAACAACAGGGGCGCCCACAGGCGGACGCACTGGACGCACGTGCGTCCACAGCCTCCAGGCATGTGTCGGCCCTTATAAGGGCCCCCATAGGGACCGCTATGAGGCCCCTATGGGGACCTCATAGGGCCCTTAAGCCCTTCAAAATGCACCTAAAATTTATCACAACTGCAAAAAAATTCAGGGGGGGCTTACATGAGTATGAGGTAAGAGGGTATGAGGACCCTTCTCTCCCACTCCTCCTTTCCTACTCTTAATCTTTTCCCTTTCTACGTTCATTTCTTCCCTCCATGGCTTATACCTTCCCCCCATATATGTTCTTCTGTCCCCACTACCTCTCCCAAGTCTACCATTCCTCCTATTGTCCTCCACTCTCCCTTTTTTGAACACCTTTCCACTCATTCCTCTAGCACCCACGTCTACACCGACGGTTCTAAATCCCACTCTGGTTCTGGCTTTGCTGTCCTCTTCCCCTCTCTTCACTATCAATACCAACTACCTACAGAATCCACTGTTCTTACAACGGAATTGTACGCCATCCTCTTCGCCTTGAAACGCGCATACTTTTCTACCCATCCTGTTCCTTCACTATCTTCACTGATTCCCGCTTTCTTATACAATCTCTTCGCTCACTTCACCCTCTTGTTCGGGAGATCCAAGACTGGTTATTCCGACTATTCATACGCCACAAAACAATTTGTTTCTGCTGGGTACCGAGTCACGTGGGTATCTCGGCAACGAACGCGTTGCATTCTTTGGGCGCGCTCGGCCAACTGTGTCCCAATTGCCCCCGTTTCTTCTTCTCAAACTTGCAGCTCCGAATACTACTATTTCTTTAAATCTTTCTATTCGAACCGCTGGCAATCCTCCTGGACTACTTTCTCTTGCCAAAAACTTCGGCCTGATCAAACACTCTTATCTCTTCCATGGTCAAATCCTTACCACTCTAATAGACGTTGTAGACTGCTCTCGCACGCTTAAACGCCTAGGCCATAACCAAACGCACACACTCCTTATCTCATGTCACGCTTCCTCACCAACCCTCTGCACACCCTGTCAAGTTCCTCCTCACTTTCCCAACATGGCCTAATATCCTTCCCCCCCTCTTACCCGCCCGTTCCAGTTCCTTCCCTTCATTGTCCTCCCTTTCCACCGATCGAACCTCCCGTCTTGCGGACATTCTCCCGGAATCCCCCTCCTTCCCTGGAAATTTAACCTCCTTCCTCCAACAATTCCTCCATCCTACATCTGATCTAACCATCCTTGCTGTAACATTCCGTTCTTTCCCCTTCCCCTCAAATCGTTTCACTATTATTTCTTTAACCCCTCTCCTTTATATGCTTTGGCCATATTGCCATATGAACCTCTGATGTCTGGCACATTCACCTTTTTAGGCATTAAATCCTATCAATCAGTACTAGATTAGACGAACAGTCAATTAGAAGCTACCTCGTGTAGGTCTCACGGCCTCTTGTAGCTTAACTTATTTTTTCTTATGTTCTTACGTTCATTTCATTACGGTTATTTTTCACATATATTACTTAAATTATATATATATTACATACCTTTCAGCGGTAGGCAACTAGGCGTTAACAACCCAAGCACTTTGTTTTATCCTTCTTCGCTATTTCCCCCACAAACAACATTTCATTGGATGTAGTTATTGCAATGCCTTATTCACGAGTGCATTCGAAGGGCACAAACACACTCCATGAAATGGTTTCTTAAAGCTTTCCTTGCCCTGGCGATGCTACTGTAATGGAGGCAAGGAGGAGGGCAAAGTGAGGCTTGTTAAGGGGGGGAGGAGGGAGAAAGTAGAGGGGAGGGGAGGGGTTAGAAGCTTGTAATGACGAAAGGGACTAGAGCAAAGTACTAAAAAATTATTCTACACTTTATTTTCTTGTATTTTTTGATAGTTCCTTTTGCTAACCCTGTGGGATTTGATTGATAAATTAAATTCATGAATGATTGGCGGCAGAAAGCCAAGTGATGCAATCAGCCGTCATTTGGTCCCTGGCTTGCGCTGGGGAAGGTTCAGTCGGGCCGCTGCTCCTCCTGCGACAACTCCTACTCCTTTAAACCCGGTAGGGGGAGTGTAATGTCCGCGCATTAACACTTCACGCCCAGATCTTTCCTTGGCTATACAAATCGTATTTGTCCGAGCCATAAAATAAGAAAAAGTAACTGAATAGACAAATAGATAGTGGACAAGGGTTTAAACAGGTTATATCTATAAAAACATTGCTTTCTAGTCACTAAAACGTCTAATGGTACCCAAATTACAATGGAAATTACATTCTGGGCCTCAAGGGGTTTTAAGATAGTAATTTTGCTAATGTGGTCCATGTGAATATAAAGGAAATCCCGATGTGTTTTTATCAGTCGGCAGTAACGCTGACATGCGTTAACGACCGTATTACCTACCATTTCAACACTTAATGACAGTATGACATCAGGATTACATCAGTCTTACCATTCTATGGCAGGCAGTGAAAAGTTTACATTGTTAGTGATGGCAGTGATGTTTTAGATGCAGCAACAGGTTCATCATGGTGCAGCAATTGTCTTTTATCATTTGGCCTGAAATTAATGCAAGGCATGAAAAGTTTACATTATTTACAGGGCGCCCACGAGATACCTTAGTGGACGCACATATTATATAGTAGGGCCACTGTTGATGGGTTGGGTGGCGAGCGAGCGAGCCTACTCAGTTGGGGGGGTCCCGGGGGGGGGGGCGCTTTTAAGCCCCCCTGATTTTTTTTGCAGTTTATGATAATTTTAGGTGCTTTTGAATGGTATTAAGGGCCCTATGAGGTCCCATAGGCCTCATAGCGGTCCCTATGGGGGCCCTTATAAGGGCCGACACTGCTGGAGGCTGTACGCACGTGCGTCCAGTGCGTCCGCCTGGTGGGCGCCCTGTTGTTTACTATGTTTGTGATGCAGTGATATTTTATATGCAATCAACAGGTTCATCATGGGAATCATTTGCTTTACCAGTTTGGCTTGAAATAAAATGCAGTAGTGGCGTACCGAGGGGGGGTGGGTGTGGCATGCGGCCATGGCCCCCCCTTTTTCAATAATAATATTAGAAATATATATTTATTATATATATATATATATATATATATATATATATATATATATATATATATATCTATATATATACCTATATTAATATATATATATATATATATTAATATTAGTATATATATTATATATATATATAGTATCATAGATTATATTGCCCCCCCCCCCTTTTCAATTTTTGTGTATGCCACTGGTCTCGTTAATACGGTCCCACAAACCACTGCTTTCTCACTAATCATCGATTCATTAAGGAATGTTATAGAGTAGACCTCCTCCATATCAGACCGAGAATTAGAATATCAAGCAATATATGTCATGGATTGGGCGATAACGTTTGGCTAATGCCTGGCTGTGGGAATGTCTGGCTGGCACCGGATGTGTTAACAACCCTTTATTTCACTCTTTGTCATAGGCAATGTCCCTGTCGCGTTTATTTCGTCCGCTTCAGTTTTTAGAACTGTCGCATATCGCGGCTCAACCAATGAGGCGTCCCCGCGCACTCGTCGCATTTTGACCACCATATCGTACTGCACTACTCAGTCGGCAGTGGGATCTTATCAACCACGGAGAGTCTCCGCTCTTCCCTCTCTCTCTCTCTCTACCCCTCCCGTCTTCCCCCCTCACCTCTCTCTCTCCCTCACCTCTCTCTCTCTCTTCCTCCTCTCTCTCTCTCCACTATTTAATGCGTTTAATAGTCTAATAATTATATAATATATACTAATTATATCGACTATTTATACTTAGTCTAATTATTCTTTTATAACTCATCACCAGCCTCCGCATTCTGTCCTTACCTCACCTTCGCCAAGACCTTAATTGCCCTTGCATACGGCCATCTCTCTGTCACACTCACGCTATGCGCCCGGTCCCAACCCTCTCCTTATCTAGTAGTATAGTTACTATTGTAATAATATTAGTGAAAGGTTTAATAGTAATAATATTAAATAATAATGATAATATAATAAAATAAAGGCTAAGATATAATAAGGGTAGTACATAATTTCTACGATAATACTTTAAAATGATATATATATATATATATATATATATATATAGAGAGAGAGAGAGAGAGAGGGAAGAGAGAGAGAGAGAGAGAGAGAGAGTAGAGAGAGAGAGAGAGAGAGAGAGGAGAGAGAGAGAGGAGAGAGAGAGAGAGAGAAGAGAGAGAGAGAGAGAGAGAGAGAGAGAGAGAAGAGAAGTAATTGATTGATTTCTAAATGTTATTTACCTTGCATAAACCTCCTAATAGCATAATGATTTGCGCTAGTGGCTACCGTACCAGAGTATCATTGTTATAACTTATTGTAATACTTATTAGACTCCGTATTGGTTAATGAATGTTAGTATTGTCATTATGTTATTATTATTATTATTATCATTGATTATTCTTATTACTATTAAAACTTTTCAATAATTTATTACAATACTATACTACTACGTAGATAACACTAAGTCGCCAGGGCCACGTTTTTTTTTTTTTTTTTTTTTTTTACAGACGTCTGGTGCGTTCATACTTACATCTATAAAAAAAAAATAAAAAGAGAAAAAATTATTTATGATTTCAGGAACGTTAGAAGGGCCTATCTGGAGAGTCTGTGTCATTTTGTGTCTTCATCTGTGGTCAAGTATGGCTATCAAATGAACAATTACAAAAATCAACAGAATTGCGACGTTGTTCACGTGACTACACTAATGTCGCCATCTAGTGTTTTATGTTAAGAGTGTCCTCCCGCTGTCGTCGTTTGCCCGAAAAAACGCTTCGGGAAATTTGAAACGTATATTGCTTGCAGATACAAAGCTATACACACACTGAAACAGGGGTAGATTATACGTCATGAGTTAACTACTGTGTATCATCCTTCAGTGGCACATAAAAATCGTAAGTGATGCTAATATTTGTAATATTTGGCGGCTGAGCGATATTATGCAGCTGGCGACTATAGTATTATCTACGTAGATAAGGATATGGGTTGGGACTCAGGAGCATGGCGTGGTGGTGATCCAGAGTGGCAGGTATGCAAGGGCGCTTCGCCTTTGCGAGGGAGGTAAGGACATATGGAAGGCTGGTGACTGAGTTTATCAGGGATAGAGAGTAGAGAGAAGAGAGAGAGAGCGAGAGAGAGAGAGAGAGAGAGGAGAGAGAGCGAGAGGAGAGAGATAGAGAGAGAGAAGAGAGAGAGGAGAAGAGAGAGAGAGAGAGAGAGAGAGAGAGGAGAGAGAGAGAGAGAGAGAGAGTAGAGAGCGTTTAGAGAGAGAGAGAGAGAGAGAGAGAGAGAGACGAGAGACGGAGGGGGAGGATTCAGACAGACAGACAAGAGTCTCATACACTCCTTGTATAATGATCTTCTAATAATGATAACAGTTGATATATTCCATAATAAGGGAGCGACTGGGCTGCTTTCATATCCCCTCCCCGCCTGCCTGTCTCTCTCTCCTTTCTCTCCCTCCTCCCCTCCCTTCCTACTCTATTCGAATCACCTAAAGAACCTTCCCGCTCTTCACCACCAGCCTCCTCCTCCTCTTGCTTGCTAGTATACGATAACTCCCACTATTACTATAACTACTACACTACTTCTACTCAGCCAGCCAACAGCTTCCTCCGCAATTACTATAGCTACACTTCTATGAAGAATACCCAATACTACCACTATTACTACAACTGCTACTACGTCTACTACTAAGAACATACTACTAAGACGGATAGAGAGAGGAGGGTACGCGAGGCATTGGATGATGGAACTTAGCAGTCACAGCGTGCCCCTCCCTCAATAATACTCGAGTCAATAGTGCAGGGCACACTCACAACCGAGCGGAATATAAGAACTGAACCATAATGATTCGTACTCTGGCAGCGCGATGCGTACTTCAAAACTATGTCGACGATAAACTGCGACTCCCCCCCCCCCCATTTTGCCAAGATAAATAATAAGATAATATATATATTCCCCCCCCCCCCCCCCCCCCTTTCAATTTTCTGAGTACGCGCCCTGGAATCCAAGTATTTTGTCAATAGTGTTACAAATGTGATTTGTAATAATACTTCCGCTTGTGAATGACGTGGCTTAGTTTTTCAATGCATCTGCAACACGTGAATTAAGTTATATTTCGATTAACTCTTTATCAGACTTACTTATGTCTAACGTTCTGCCGAACCTCCTATTATCTCTTAGCAATTTTGACCACCTTCACACTTTTACTGATTTTGGTTCTGGGTCCTGATATAATTGTACCAAGATGCTTTTTTATCTGGTGGGCCTGCGGGAGGGAGGGAGTTCAGGTCACCGGTGCGTGGGTGAAGGAGGGAGGAGGGGGGCGAGGCGGCCTGTGTTACTTCCCTTGGTGGCCCTCAGTGGTCCGCTGTGTGGGGGGAAGCCATCCAAGCAGGATTAAGGGTGTCTGTGGTGCGCCGTTTTGATTGGGAACGCTTCAAAAGGCCGCGAGGCTCTGACGGGTGACCACGCTGCAACCACGCGATATCTTGCTAAGGGTGACCAAGATGGTTTCAAACTGGTACATGCTGCTAAATCACGGGGTATTCATTTTACACTAGGACCGAATTCCCTACACAATTGGGAGTTTGGTTTCTGTTTACCTTCTTGGATTTCTAGGAAACTTTCTCTCCAGAGCTTCCGTCGCAATCATTACTTATGGAGATAATGACATGTTGGGTTTATAGGGAAGAGAGACAAGTGTTTACGTTACAGAGACCAGACTCCCATTGTGTAGGGAATTTCCGGTCCCTATGTAAAAAATGTACCATCCCAGGATACTGATGTGGGGTCGATGCTTTCAGATGGACCCACGACACCGCCGCCACCTGTCTTCCCCTCATGGTCCTGTGGAGCACTGCAGGCTTCATCCGGGGACACAAGCCAGGTCACAAGTCACAGCCAAGCCAAGCCAGGCACAAGTCACAGCCAAGCCCAGCTCAGCTACAAGGCCGTTTTACCCAATGCATGGAGAACGCCGCACCGTGTGAATAGGTAAGTTTTGTAACCGAGGACCAAACCATACCTTGAAAGTGAAATACTGAAATATACTCTGCCAGTCGGGATATAGAAGCTTATTGGTAGGATTTCCTGGGAACAATGTCAGCACAGGGAAGTATGTAACAGAACGCAAGACGAATTAAAGATAGGATTAGGATTTAGTGCTATTATTAATAGGGTGAAAAATAGATAGATTTAAAAGAGATAATTAAAGTGGTTGTTATTTCTTCTTAGGGTAGATACGAAAGACCTTAGTCTTAAGACCTAAACCTTAAAGACACTAAACCCTAAGACCTATAGTAGAAAACATTAATGAAGTCTATTTGGGCGTTGGGTGGAATGAACATAAGAAAAATAAGGAAGCTACAAGGGCCGTGAGACATCACGTGGTAGTTCCTGTTACTTAATACTACCAACATCCACCACCCATCCCAATCCATGAAATTGGTCTACCCTCCTATTCAACTCCCTATTGACTATTTAAACTATTGACAAAAAAAAACTAATGACTATTTAAACTCCCCAATTGCCTATTTAAAACTCCCTATTGCTTTTTGAAACTCCCTATGCTTATTTAAAACCCGAGTGCTATTTTAAAACCCTATTGAACTATTTACAACTCCCCTAATTGCTCTTTCAAACTCCCTATTGACTATTTAAAACTCCCTATTGCCCTCTTTTAAAACTCCCTATTTACTATTTTAAAACTCCTATTGACTATTTACAACTCCTATTGACTATTTAAACTCCCTATTGACTATTTAAAACATCCTCTTGACTATTTAAAACTCCCCTTTGCTATTTTAACAACTCCCTATTGACTATTTAAAACTCCCTTTGACTATTTAAAACTCCCTATTGGACTATTTAAAACTCCCTATTGACTATTTAAACTCCCTATTGACTATTTAAATACTCCCTATTGCACCTATTTAAAACTCCCTATTGACTATTTAAAACTCCTATTGCCGATTTACAAACTCTATTGCCGATTTAACACTCCCTATTGCCTATTTAAAACTCCCTATTGCCTATTTAAAACTCTCTATTGCCTATTTAACACTCCCTATGACTATTTAAAACTCCCTATTGGACTTTTTAGAACTCCATATTGCCTATTTAAAAACTCCATATTGACTATTTAAAACTCCCTATTGACTAAAACCTCCCTATTGACTATTTAAACCCTGATTGACTAAAATCCCTATTGGACTTTTAAAACCCTATTGACTAAAAACTCCCTAAATTGTCTATTTAAAAAACTCTATTGACTAAAACTCTCTATTGATAAAAACTCTCTATTGAACTAACAACTCCCTATTAACTCTTTATTACTAAAAACCTCCCTATTGACTAAAATCCCTATTGACAAGGATTAAATTGGACTGAATAATAAGGTATCGTGGACATTGCCTCCTCTAATTGTCTAGCCTCCTTTAAAACTCCCTATTGAATTATGACGTTGACTTGACCCTGACCAGCCACACCCGTCGGCCTTGGAGGTGTCATCATGGTCCCTCCACCCCCAGCTTTGGGAGGCGGTAGGCAGAGTGGTTGTCGCGTCACCGGTGGCGTTCTCGAAGACCCGAGTTTCGATCCGAGTGAGACCACAAATCCACTTGAAATCTTTCTGGCACCGTCTAGTGGGCCTAAAGAACACTCACAGATGCCTGCCCTCAACTCTATCTTCGATTGCGAGTGCATTGGAGACCACAGTGGTACGGCATTAGCACTCTATCACAGGCGTCACTATAAAAATCCTGCCCTGCGCACACTTCTTCGAGGGCCACCTTCACAGCCCTCAAGTGATTCCTCCAGGGCCCTACCATCCGATCCCTGGGAGGACACTGTCTACACGGGCTATAGGCCAAGATGAAAAAAAGCTATTCCGGCCCCATTACAGAAAGTGGTACTAGTAATGAGAATTGAAAGCTATAAGAAATCATTGTTTCTTTTCAGGTGCGCAATGTAGCAGTGGAGACAGTTCCGCCTTGCTCCTCCACCTTGCTCTCCGCCCCCTCTCCACTCTCCCCTTCGTCGCCTTAACATCGGTGATACGACTTTTCAAGATCGCCCACCATACCTTGAAAGTGAAAATACTGAAATATAATTATGCCAGGTGGATATAGAGCTTATTGGTAGGATTGCCTGGGAAACATGTCCAGCACAGGTGTTCTATTAACATGAACGCAAAGGAGATTAAGATAGGATTAGGATTTAGATAATAGATTAGATAGCATTAAGAGGAAGCTACAATTAAAAGTGGCTGTTATGCTTCTAGGGAGATACTAAAGACCTTGCTAGGTAATAGTTACTAAAAGACCTTGCTAGGGGAGATACTAAGACGCTTGCTAGGGAGATACTAGACCTTGCTAGTGGAGATACTAAAGACCTTGCTAGGGATTACTAAAGACCTTGCTAGGGGAGATACTAAAGACCTTGCTAGAAATACTAAAGAACTTTGGCTAGGGAGATACTAAAGACCTGTGCTAGGGGAGATACTAAAGACCTTGCTAGGGGAGATACTAAAGACCTTGCTAGGGGAGATACTAAAGACCTTGCTAGGGGAGATACTAAAGACCTTGCTAGGGGAGATACTAAAGACCTTGCTAGGGGAGATACTAAAGACCTTGCTAGGGTAGATACTAAAGACCTTGCTAGGGTAGATACTAAAGACCTTGCTAGGGTAGATACTAAAGACCTTGCTGCTGCCTCTAAGTGGTAGTATTTGGCTTTGTAATGAATATTTTTTTGGACATTCAAGGGCGATATTTTGGTGTATCTTCCTCCCTCACTTTGTGGGATAATAATTTCTTGTTCCTGATCTGATGGAACCTTTGCACTAAGATTGCTGAAAGAAATTAAAAGCACGGAAATTCTTAACTCCTTGAGTGCCCAGGAGCGTTTATTTCCAGTGTCATTTGGGTGCCATTAGAGACAGTTTTAAGTGACTATAAGCAATATTATATAGCTATGGCCTGTTTAAAATCCTTGTCCACTAACTAATTTGGTTTGGTATATTCAGTTACTTTTCGTAATTTTATGGCTGACTACAGGTTATTTTATATAGATGTGGCCTGTTTAAAATCCTTGTTGACTAACTAATTTGGTATATTCAGTTACTTTTCGTAATTTTATGGCTGACAACAGACTATTTTATAGCCAAAGATCTGGGTGTGAAGGGGCTAAGTTTGACTGAAAAATAACCTGCCTAGATTTCCCTTTCATGCAGTTCATGATAATAGTTTATTGGAGGTTCTTGATAAGCTTGGGGACATAAGGATTCATCAAAAATTACTAATTTTTTTTCCCCCCAGGAGATGCTCGGGATTATCAGATTTTTTCAATTGTATTTTCTACATTTATTTGGCTTCAGTAAAGGATTTAGATATTTTTTAGGTTTCAAAAAAAACCCTTTTCACATAAAATTTTTTTTAACTCTGAAAAATTTTCCACAACAAGGGGTTTTCATAAGGTAAAATGCGAGGCTCCCCAACCGAAGCTGAAAAAAGGCGTCTGACGGGGGCACGAGCTGCAGAAGGCTGATGGGTGCCAGGAGCACGAAGGCTAAAAAGGAGTGGCAGTGGAAAGAGGAACCAGATTCCCAACACTGGGGGGGGCCAAAGACAGCCCCCCAACCTGGAGGGGCACAAGACAGCCCCCTCCACACCCCCAACACTGGGGGGGGTAAAAAGCAGCACCCAAACCCCTATCATCCGCCCCCTCCATTCCGCGGCATGGAGGGGCCCCTTCCACACCCAAACCCGGGGCACGGGCCGTTTTTTTTGCGGGTTTAAAAAAAATTTTGTGTGTTTAAGATTCGAGAGACTCTCCCAATAAATATTTATTTAATTATTTTAGTTTTTTTTTTATATAAAAAAATATTCACAATTCGGTATGTATCTTTACCCAAAATTTTCTGTATTTTATTACAATAAATTTATTTTTAAACTTTTGGGGTTAAAAATTTGGGGGTCACCTTTAAATCAGTCTGGGGTTCTAGGGGCCCCAGCAAATATGTATTGGGTCCTCTGCTCCAGTATGAAAGGGGAGTCGTTTTGATAACCTCGGGCGGGACAGGCATTTTTGCCTCGGCGGGCTAGCTCCCCAAACACCTTGAGTTGGGCCTCCCAAAATATTCATATATCTTAACTTACACAAGTAGCATATTTTGTTTCTATCAGTGAATTCGGGCAGAGATTTTTTGAAACAAAACGCCATTCAAAACTATCCTAGCACAATAGTAGGCGGTTTTTTAGTGCATTGAAATGTCGCACTCTTCCCGGATATTACCAAATGATACTTAGGAAAACTGAGCCGTTCATGGTACATTGCTGCATAAAAAATTACAGGTTTAAAACTACATCAATATTAGATAACTGAAGGAAAGTAAATAGTGTATAAACATTTTGTTTGCTTCAACTCGCTGTAAAATGTTTTATACACGTTATAATTTTACTTTCCTTCAATTTTCTTAATATTGGTGTAGTCTTATTGTATTTTTTTTTATTCAGCAATGTAACCATGAACCACTATGGAAGGCCCCAGTTTTCCTAAGTATCTTTGGTAGCTTGGTAATTCCGGTAAGAGTGCAACATTTCAATGCACTGAAAATCTGCCCACTCTTGATTCAGTCATGACTTAATTTTTTATCCTATAGAGTTTTGAATGCGTTATATTGTTCAACAAACTCTGCCTGATACAAACAAAAAATGCTTACCTTTGAGTTAAGCAAAAAACTATGAATATTTTTCTGAGGCAACGCAAGGGGGGTCGTGTAGGGGGATGTTATGGATAAAAAACTGTTGTCGGGACTATCTGGAGACCTTGTGCCCACCACTGCCAGGTTCTGATAGTCCGGCCACCGCGCTAAGCTGAAAAAGAAGAAAACATTGGAACATACACTAAAGTTAACCTCGCAGTTAGTAAAGCCTCACTTAAGTTAACTGTGCAGGTAACATCTTATTCTCTTCATTATTTTTGACCCGACATACAAAGACTTTTCTGAAAGGCACAACATGCTCTCTGCTTAGAATGTTTCCTGAAAGCCGTGCTATTACTTCAGTGTAACAAGGGTCTGCTTAGAATGTTTCCTGAAAGCCGTGCTATTACTTCAGTGTAACAAGGGTCTGCTTAGAATGTTTCCTGAAAGCCGTGCTATTACTTCAGTGTAACAAGGGTCTGCTTAGAATGTTCCCTGAAAGCCGTGCTATTAATGC
>JACEEZ010016456.1:0-85000 GCA_016584305.1 Chionoecetes opilio
TAAATATACAATTATATATCAATTATATAAAAAATTCCTTTTTTTGATTTTATTAACCGTAAAAATTTTTCTGACTTATGTTTGAACCTCTTTTACACAAGAAGTTTTAGTCTTTAAAAATAAGCCTGAATAAAGAATCTGTATCACACCTTATAGAACCCAATGTCTTTCTATATATTATTATATTATAATATATATATATATATTATTATATATATATATATATATATCTATATATCTATATCTTATTATATATTTTCATATATCTTACAAAACGGGGTGCCATCTTTTCTGTCCTTCCGACTAACATTTAAATAAAATTATAATTTAACTTATCTAACTCCCCCTTTTCCATAAATATATTCCTGTCGTGCAATCCCCTAGTTATCATTTTCCACACTTTGATAAGAAACAATATCTTTCTGACTTATATATTAATCGTGCAAATTTGTCCCACCTCCCCCACCCTTCAAGTAGTCAAGGTGGACAAAAAAAACAGCAAAGGGCATTGCACGGGAACTTTTTCCCACAAGCTTGTAGATCCCAAGGTCTGTCCTGACTTATACTCCTCTTCAGAGTTTCTGGTCTCCCGCCTTTAAATAACCCTTCACGCCCAATCTTTCCTTTGCATAAAAAAATTTGTCTGTTGTCCCAAAAAATTACAAGTTCTTTTTAAATCACAAATTAGTTAGTGGACGGATACTAAACGGTCATATCTTAAAATTTGCTTCTTTTCACTAAAAATTGTCAAATGGTACCCAAATTAAAATGAAATTCTTCAGGGCCCGGGGGGTTTAAAGACTGACCTGTGGGACCTTGAGCACCAGCACCTTGTAGAAGGCCTGTTTGGGCCCTTTTAGCTGCGTGCGGGTAATGTCCCCTCCTCCTGAACTCAGTTTCCTCAACCGGGGTGGGCGAGCATTTTGGTTAAGATGCCTTTCAGGGTAATTTTGCCCTCCTCCGACACTCTTCCCACCCCAGTGTGGCGAACAGTGTTTTAAGACTCCCCTTTTCAGGGTAATGTGCCCCCACTCCTGAAAAACTCTTTTCTCTCACCATTGGTGGGCGAGAAAAAAATGGGTGGTTAAGACTGCCTTTCAGGGTAATGTTTTCCTACACTCCTCACTCAGTTCCTTCCCCCGTGTGGGTGAGCTGTGTTGTTAAAGGGACTCCCTTTCTGGGTAAATGTTTTCCCACCTCCTGACACTCAAAGTTTCTCACACCAGTGTGGGTGAGTGTGTTTGTTAAGATTGCCTTTCAGGGTAAATTTTTCCCTCCCCTCCTGACCCAAATTTTTTCCACCATGTGGGCGCATTGTTTGTTAATTGCCTTTCTGGGTAATTTTTTCCCACACTCCTGACCTCATAGTTTCTCTCACCAGTTTTTGGTGAGGATGTGTGTTTTTTAGACTGCTCTTGGGGTAAATGTTTTCCTACACTCCTGACACTCCAAAAATTCTTTCACACCATGTGGGTAGCATTGTTGTTAAGATTCCTTTCTGGGAAAATGTTTTCCTACCTCCTGACACCAATTCTTTCACACCGTGGGGGTGAGCATGTGTTTTTGAGATGGCCTTTCTGGGTAAATTTTTTCCTCACTCCCTGAACTAAAAGTTTCTCTCCCCAGTGTGGTTGGGGCATTGTGTATTAAGACTGTTCAGGCAATATAGGTGTTCCCACACTCCTGACACTTAAAGTTTCCTCCCCATTTGTGGGTGAGGATGTGTTTTTTTAAGATGGCTCTTGCGGGTAATGTTTTTCCTACACTCCTGACACCCCAAAGTCCCCTCACCCATGGGGGTACTGTGGCTCCTAAATCGCCTTACGAGTGAACACTTTGCCACATGGTCACCCTCACCCTGTCTTGCGTATAGGGGTGGGATTGTGCATTAATGCCACCTTGGTGTTCACATTTTCCCCACATCGCCCAAAAAGTGTGGGGTCCCCGCCCCTCCTTGCACACTACTTTTTTCCCAGCACCCCCTGTGATGGGAGGCGTCAGCGGTCCCGCAGGAACCCCGGTGGGGCTGCCAGGGGGCCTCGGGGATGCCCAAACGCTCCCTATCAAGGAAGTGGGGGAAATTTCCCGGGGGGGTTTGGCGCCGACCTGGACTCTTCACCTCACTGAGACCTCAGCACCTGTAACATTAGTGTCTGTCAGCACACAAGCAGGGAAGTGCTTCCTCTAAAGCCCCGTCACACGATGCCTTTTTTCCCCCGGGGCGGCGAGGCGATGTAATGCATAAATTCATAGAACCACTTAGTCAAGTGGGACGTCCCTACTGACAAAGGTCGGTTAGCGCGCCAAGTGGGCGCACATTCTGGTGAATAGCGTAGCTTAGAATCCTCACTCGGGACATTCTGGTGAATAGCGTAGCTTAGAATCCTCACTCGGGACATTCTGGTGAATAGCGTAGCTTAGAAGCCTCACTCGGGACATTCTGGTGAATAGCGTAGCTTAGAATCCTCACTCGGGACATTCTGGTGAATGCGTACTTGAATCCTCACTGGGGAAATTCCGGGGGAAAACGGTTAAAAAACATTCTGGTGAAATAGCGTATTTAAAACCTCACTCGGGACATTCTGGTGAATACGAGCTTAGAATCCTCCTCGGGGACATTCTGGGAATAGCGTAGCTTAGAAGCCTCATTTCCGGGACATTCTGGTAAATAGCGTAGCTTAAATCCTCACCGGGACTTCTGGTGAATCGTAGCTTAGAAGCCTCATCGGGTTCTGGTAATAGCGTGGGGTTTAAAACCCTCACTCGGGACATTCTGGTGAATGGGTAGCTTAGAAGCCTCACTCGGACTTTCTGGTGATAGCGTAGCTTAAAACCCCTCCTCGGGACTTCTGGTAATACGTAGCTTAGAACCCTCCCCGGGGACTTCTGGTGAATAGCGTAGCTTAGAAGCCTCACTCGGGACATTCTGGTGAATAGCGTAGCTTAGAAGCCTCACTCGGGACATTCTGGTGAATAGCGTAGCTTAGAAGCCTCACTCGGGACATTCTGGTGAATAGCGTAGCTTAGAAGCCTCACTCGGGACATTCTGGTAATAGCGACTTAAAAGGGCCTCATCGGGACTTTTCGGTGAATACGTAGCTTAGAACCTCACTCGGGAATTCGGTGAATAGCGTAGTTTTAAGCCTCCCCGGGCACATTCTGGGAAATCGTACTTAGAATCCTCACTCGGGACTTTCTGGGAATAGGTACTTAGAATCCTCACTCGGACATTCTGGTAAATGCGTAGCTTAAAATCCTCACTCGGGACTTCGGTGAATAGCGTCTTAGAAGCCTATCGGGACTTCGGGTGAATAGCGTAGCTTAAATCCTCACTGGGACTTTTGGGAATGCGTACTTAGAAGCCTCACTGGGGAAAAATTCTGGTGATAGCGTAGCTTAAAACCTCACTCGGGACATTCGGGGAATGCGGCTTGAAGCCCACTCGGGCTTTCTGGTGAATAGCGTACTTAGAACCTCACTCGGGATTCTGGTAAAATAGCTACTTAGAAGCCTCACTCGGGACATTCTGGTGAATGCGTGCTTAGAATTCCCTGGGGAAATTTCTGGTGAATAGCGTAGCTTAGAAGCCTCACTCGGGACATTCTGGTGAATAGCGTAGCTTAGAAGCCTCACTCGGGACATTCTGGTGAATAGCGTAGCTTAGAAGCCTCACTGGGGAATTTTCTGGTAATAGCTAGCTTAAAAGCCTCACCCCCGGGCATTCTGGTAAATAGCGTAGCTTAGAAGCCTCACTCGGGACTTCTGGTAAATACGTACTTAGAACCTCACCGGGACTTCGGGTAAATAGCGTACTTAAATCCCACCGGGAATTCTTGGTGAATCGTATTTAAAGAAACCCTCACTCGGGCATTCTGGTGAATGCTACTTAAAATCCTCACTCGGGACTCTGGTGAATGCGTGCTTAGAAGCCTCCTGGGCCCCCTTCGGTAATAGCGAGCTTGAACCTCACTCGGGACTTCTGGTAAATAGCGTAGCTTAGAATCCTCACTCGGGACATTCTGGTGAATAGCGTAGCTTAGAAGCCTCACTCGGGACTTCGGGTGAAAGGGGGTTAAAGCCTAGGGGCTTCTGGGGTTTGGGGGTTTTTTTTAAAGGGCCCTTTTGGGACATTCGGGAAAAGGCGTGTTTTAGAAGGCTAACTGGGACCCTTCTGTAAATAGCGGAGGTTTTTGGGGGAAACCCATCGGGAAATTCTGGGGGTTGGGGGTTAGAAGCCTATCGGGTTTCTGGTGAAAGCTGGGTTAAAAAGTCCCCGGGAACGGTGTAGGGAAAGGTTTAGAAGCCTACCCGGGGGAACAAAAAAGGGAAATTTTTTTTTTGGAAATGTTACCAGCCTGAGTCCTGTGTCTTTTGGAAGCTTCCCCAGCCTGATCCTGGTCTGTTGGAAAGGACTTCAGCCTACCTGGGTCTGTTGGAAGGACTTACCAGGAGTCCTGTGTCTTTTGGAAGGACATTACCAGCCCTGACCTGTTCTGTTGGGAAGGACATTACCAGCCTGGTCCTGTTCTTTTTGGGGGAAGCCTGATCCTGTGCTTTTGGAACCCCTGATCCTGTGTCTGGGGAAGGGACATTACCAGCCTGAGTCCTGTGTCTTTTGGGAAGGACATACCAGCCTGAGTCCTGTGTCTTTTGGAAGGCCTGGGGTCCTGTGTCTGTTGGAACCCCTGATCCTGTGTCTGTTAAAGGGACTTACCAGCTGAGTCCTGTGTCTTTTGGGAAAGGGCCCCGCCGGGCTGTGTCTTTTTAAAGGGGACTTTTACCAGCCTGAGTCCTGTGTTTTTTGGAAGGAATTCCCAGCCTAGCCCTGGGGGCTGTTGGAAGCCTGAGCCTGTGTCTTTTGGAAGCCTGACCCTGTGTCTTTGAAGGACATTCCCAGCCTGATCCTGTGTTTTTTGGAAGGACTTTTACCACCTGATCCTGTGTCTTTTGGAAGCCTGATCCTGTGTCTTTAAAAAGGCCTGAGTCCTTGTCTGTGGAGGACATTACCACCTGACCCCTGTGTCTGTTGGAAGGACTTACCAGCCTGAGCCGGGGTCTGTTGGAACCTGAGTTTGTGTCGTTGGAAGGACATACCACCCCCGAGTCCTGTTTTTTTGGAAGCTGATCCTGTTCTTTTGGGGGAAGGCCTGAGTCCTGTTCTGTTGGAAGGACATTACCAGCCTGAGTCCTGGTCTTTTGGGGAAGCCTTAAAGCCTGTGTCTTTGGGAAGCCAAAAGTCCTGTGTCTTTGGAAGGACATTACCCCCTTTTTCTGTGTCTGTTGGAAGCCCTGACCCTGTGTCTTTTGGGGAAAAGCCTGAGTTTTTTCTTTTGGGGAAGCCTAGTCCTGTTCTTTTTTGGAAAAACCTGAGTCCTGTGTCTGTTGGAAGGCTTACCACATTTTGAGTTCCTGTGTCTGTTGGAACCTGGTCCGTGTCTTTTGGAAGGACATTCCCCACCTGAGTCCTGTGTTGTTGAAGTGAGTCCTTGTCTGTTGGAAGGACTTCCGGGCCTAGCCCTGTGCCCTGTTGAAGCTGAGTCCTGTGTCTTTTGGGAAAGGCCTGAGTCCTGTGTTTTGAAGCCTGGTCCGGCTTTTGGAAGGACATTACCCCTGATCCTGTGTCTTTTGGGAAAAACCTGAGTCCTTGGGTCTTTGGAAGACTTACCAGCCTGAGGCCGTGTCTTTGGAAACCTGAGTCCTGTGTCGTTGGAAGGACTTTACCAGCCTGGGGCCCTGTGTCTGTTGGAACCCTGAGTCCTTGCTGTTAAAAGGGTTTAAAGGTCCTTTCTGTTGGAAGGGCCTGGTCCTGTGCTTTTGGAAGCCTGAGTCCGGTGTCGTTGGAACCCCCTTTGAGTCCTGTGTCTGTTGGAAGCCCCTGAGCCCTGTGTCTTTTGGAAGGATTTTTAACAGCCGAGCCTGTGTCTTTGGAAGCCTGAGTCCGGGTGTCTTTTGGAAGCTAGTCCTGTGCCCGTTGGAAGGACATTCCCCCCAGCCTGAGTCCGTGCTTTTGAAGTTGAGCCCCTGTCTGTTGGAAGGGACATTCCCCAGCCTGAGTCCTGGTCTTTTGGAAGGACTTTACCAGCCTGAGTTGTGTCTGTTGGGAAAAGGACATCCCCGGGCCTGAGTCCTTGTCTGTTGGAAGGACTTTACCAGCCGATCCTGTGTTTTTGGGGAAGGACATTAAGCCTAGTCCTGTGTCGTTGGGAAGGGGCCCTGGTCCTGTGTCTGTTGGAACCTGAGTCCTTTTCTGTTGGAAGGCTTCCACCCTGAGTCCTGTGTCTTTGGGAACCTGAGCCTGTGTTGTTGGAAGCCTAGTCCTGTTCTTTGGAAAAGGACATTACCAGCCTGGTCCGTGCTGTTGGGAAGCCTGAGCCTGTGTCTTTTGGGGAACCCTGAGTCCGTTCTGTTGGGAAAAAGGGACATTACACCTGATCCTGTGTCTTTTGGAAGCCTGACCCCTGTTCTTTTGGAAACCCCTGGCCCGTGTCTTTTGGGAAGCTGATCCTGTGTCTGTTGAACCCGGATCCTTGTCTTTTGGGAAGGACTTCCCCCACCCTTTTGGTCTTTGGGGTCTTGTTTTGGAACTCGGTCCTGTGTCTGGGAAGGACATTACCAGCCTGATTCCGTGTCTGTTGGAAGCCTGAGTCCGTGTCTGTGAAGGCCATTACCAGCCTGAGCCGTGTCTGTTGGAAAAGCCTGACCCTGTGTCTGTTGGAAGCATGAGCCTGTGTCTTTTGGGAAGCCTGGGGCCCTGTTCTTTGGAAGGACATTCCACCCTGATCCTGTGTCTTTTGGAAGCCTGAGCCCCTGTGTCTGTTTTGGAAGGACTTTCCCCAGCCGATCCTGTGTCTGTTGGAAGCCTGAGTCCTGTGCTGTTGGAAACCCTGAGTCCTGTGTCTGTTGGAAGCCTGAGCCCGTGTTTTTTGGAAGGCCTGAGTCCTGTTCTTTTTGGAAAACCTTTAGCCCTGGTCTGTTGGAACCTTACTTGGTCTGGGGGGCCCTTAAGCCTGACCCCTGTGTCTTTTGGGAAGCCGAGTCCTTTCTGTTGGAAGCCGGAGTCCTGGTCTGTTGGAAGGACATTACCAGCCGAGTCCTGTGTCTGTTGGAAAGCATTACCAGCCTGAGCCTGGTCTGTTGGAAGCCTGAGTCCTTGTCTTTTGGAAAGCCTGAGCCTGTGTTGTTGGAAACCTGAGTCCTGTGCTGTTGGAAGCCTGAGTCCTGTGTCTTTTGGGAAAGGGGCCTTATCCTGTGTTTGTTGGGAAGCCTGAGTCCTGGCTGTTAAAAAGCCTGACCTGTGTTTTTGGGAAGGACTTTACCAGCCTGGTCTTTGTCTGTTGGAAGGGCCGAGTCCTGTGTCTGTTGAAGGACTTACCAGCCGGGTCCTGTGTCTGGGGGGAAGCCTGGTCCTGTGTCTGTTGAAGGACATTCCAGCCTAATCCTGTGTTTTTGGAAGCCTACCCCTGTTCTTTGGAAGCCTGAGCCCTGTGTCTTTGAAGGGACATTCCCAGCCTGAGTCCTGTGTCTTTTGGGAAAGCTGGAGTCCTGTGTCTTTTGGGAAAAGCCTGAGCCTGGGTCGTTGGAAGCCTAGCCGGTTTTTTAAGCCTGAGGTCCTGTGTCTGTTGGAAGGACATTACCGGGCCTGAGTCCTGTGCCCTGTTGAAGGCCCTTACCAGCCTGGGGGGGTCCGGTCTGTTGGGGAAGGCCTGACCTGGTCTTTTTGGGAGGGACATTAAACCCCTATTCCCCGGGGGGAACCCTGGTCCTGTGTCTTTTGGAACCAAAATCCGGGCTGTAAAGGCCTGAGTCCTTTCTGTGGGCCTATCGGGTTTTTTTTGGAAAAAAATTACCGCCCGGGAGTCCCTGTGTCTTTTGGAAGGACTTACCCCCAGGCCTGAGTCCTGTGTCTGTTGGAAGGACATTACCCCCTGAGTCCGTGTCGTTGGAAGGACATTACCAGCCTGGGGGTCCTGTGTCTGTTGGAAGGACTTTTACCAGCCTGAGTTCCCTGGTCTTTTTGGGGGCAACCAGCCTGGTCCTGTTCTGTTTGGAAGGACATTCACCGATCCTGTGGGGAAGCCTGACCCCGTGTCTGTTGGAACCTGAGTCCTGGTCTGTTGGGGAAGGACATTACCAGCCTGAGCCCTTTGGTCTGTTGGAGGGGCCTTTCTTTAAACAACCGCCGGCTGGCGGCCTTTTTGGGCCCGGTCGGGTTGAAGGCATTACCAGCCGAGCCCTGTGTCTGTTGGAAGCCTGAGCCTGTGTTGTTGGGGGGGACATTCCCAGCCTGGTTGTGTCTTTTGGAAAAGCCTGAGCCTGGTCTGTTGGAACCCCCTGAGTCCTTGTCTTTTGGGAAGCCTGAGTCCTGTGTCGGGGGAAAAGCCTGAGTCCTGTGTCTGTTGGAAGACATTACCGCCTGAGTCCTGTGCTTTTGGAAGCCTGAGTCCTGTGTCTTTTGGGAAGGACTTTACCAGCCTGAGCCCGTGTCTTTTGGAAGCCTGGGGCCTGTGTTTTTGGGAAGCCTTCCTGTGTCTTTGGAAAAAAGCCTGAGTCCTGTGTCTGTTGGAAGGACATTACCGGCCCCCTTTTTGGGAGGTCTGGGTCTGTTGGGAAGCCTGAGTCCTGGTCTTTTGGGAAGCCTGAGCCTTGGTCTGTTGGAAGCCTGAGTCCTGTGTCTTTGGAAGGACATTACCAGCCTAGCCTGTGTCTGTTGGAAGCCTGAGCCTGTTCTGTTGGAAGGACATTACCAGCCTGAGTCCTGTTTCTTTTGGGGAAGCCTGAGCCCTGTGTCGTTGGGAAAACCCCGGGAGTCCTTCTGTTGGAAGCCTGGTCCTGGTCTGTTGGAAGGACATTACCACCCGAGCCTGTGTCTTTTGGGAAGGACTTCCCAACCCCTGAGTCCTGTGTCTTTTTGGAAAGGACTTACCACCGGGTTTCCTGTTCTTTGGAAGGACTTCCCCACCTGACCCTGTGTCTGTTGAAGGACATTCCACCCGGAGTCCTTTTTTGTTGGGAAAGGACTTTTTAACCTCCGGGTCCTGTGCTGTTGGAAGGAAAAATTACCAGTTGACCTGTGTCTGTTGGAAGGAAATTCCCCAGCCTAGTCCTGTGTCTGTTGAAGGACATTACCAAACCCTGGTCCCTGTTTTCTGTTGGAAGGACATTACCAGCCTGATCCTGTGCTTTTGGGAAAGGGACATTACCGCCTGATCCTGTCTTTTGGAAGGACTTACCAGCCTGATTTTCCTTTTTTTGTGTTCTTTTTGGAAGGACATTACCACCTGAGTTTTGGGGCTGTTGGAAAGGGCATCCACCCTGGGGGTCCTGTGTCTTTTGGAAGGACTTAAGCCTGAGCCTGTGCTGTTGGAAGCTTACCGGCCTGAGTCCTTGCTGTTGGAAGGAAATGGGGGATTTCAGGAAGTAACTGGGGGCCAGGGGCTGTAAACCCCTTTTCAGGCCCCGGCTCTCAGGAAGCTCCCCGGGCTCCATCGCGCCAGGCAAGTCCTGTAAACGGGGCCTTCCACTCCCCCCCTTGACCAGACTGTCAACGGGGCCCTTCCCTCCCCCCCTTTGACCAGCTGTAAACAGGGCATTCCTACTCTCCCCCTTGACCAAACTGTAAAACAGGGGCACTTCCTACTCTCCCCCTTTGCCCAAGACTTCCAGGGCACTTCCTACTCTCCCCCTGACCAGACTGTCAACAGGGCATTTCCCCTTCCCCTCCCCCTTGACCAAGACTGTCAACAGGGCACTTCCTACTCTCCCCCCCCTTTTACCGGGGTTTTTTTGCCAAACCCCTTCAGGGTACCCCCTCTTGTGATCTTCCAACTTGCCCAAACATTCCTTGGGAAATTCTCAAGCGACGTCCTCCTTGTCTTGTACTACAAGCAGTGATGTCACGAGCAAGAGTTTTTGTTTCTTTCTGGGACTTCCCCAAAAACGAGACTTTTACTTCTTTTCTGGAAGTACTTTTTGGACTCTGAAGGAAAACTATCCGCCAAAGGAAAATACCAAATTTTCTGATGATGCGCTGGACAAAAAAAACAAATACAACTTTTTAAACTTGTGCTATAAAAAAAACTGACTACTCTTTTGACAGTGAAGGGAAATTTCTTCGTACAATCAATCAATCATTGGGGGCTAGGGGGGGGGCGCGTCGCCTCGCCCCCTACGGCCACTCCCGGGGGGGTCACCACCGCGGTTCCCATGCGGCCCCTTTCCCTCCCCAAGCACTCTCGAAAGAAACTAAAACTGCCCCACCCCACGACTTGTGGGCGCCCCCTTGGCCTCCTCCAGGGGCCGTTTGTCCTTTACGATAAAAACCCAGGGGAAGGATCTTTTTTCAGGGTAGGGCCACATCCCAATAGCCAAAGTTAGCGCGAGGGACAGCAGGTAATAGGCCTCGTTTCTTTTCTCACGGTGAAAGCGCTGATTTGACAGTAATCACCCCGGGATCCCCAGATTCTGCGAAGACCCTTACTACCAAAAGCATCGATTCGCCTCTTCAAGTCGCTATTTAGTGTTCATGTCTCTTATCAATAGAGTAAGACAGGGATCACAAGCGTCTTGAAGCTCCGGATGTCTGTCCTTCTGCACAGATACCGACAACGCCAAATACTTGTGCTGAGCGAGTCCATAACACCGTGGGCTATGCCAATCCGCCGTAAGACTTCTTGACGTGACCCGCCGTCATTATGGACTGCGCTACCAAGGTATGTAAAACTTTCCAAGATCTCAATGTCCTCGCCACACGCATGAACAGACTGTACTGCTTCATCTAGTAAGTCTCCAAACACCTGGACCTTGGTCTTGAGCCAGGAGACCTCAAGTCCCAAAGGCTTTGCCTCCTCGTGCAGCGCCTCGAGAGCCATCACCAGGACCTCCAGCGACTCAGCAAAGATTACTGCATCATCGGCAAAAACAAGATCAGTGATCTTGGTGTTGCCGACGGATGCTCCACAATCACTTTGATCTACAACCTTGTCCAATACTCAGTCCATACAAGCGTTGAAAAGTGATGGGGCAAGGACGCACCCTTGCCTCACTCCTGTATTCACAGGAAAGAAGCTGGATACACCTGCCCCACACTTCACAGCACTCTCGCTACATCACATGGCAAAAATGCCTGTGACGGAATTGGTGGGACGGTCAAGAGAGCAGTGGCCCAGGCAAGCAGGCAACGACTACATGCAAATAAAATCCTAACTCCCTTGGCTATGTTTGATTTCGTAACAAAATCTTTTGAATCAAAAATTAAATTCTTTTATGTTTCTTCAGAAATGGTTGCACTGAAAAAAGAATCCCTTGCGGAGCATTTCATGAAAGCTGTGCCTGTCAAAGGTACTCAGCAGTACCACAGATTTGTGCCTGTGGAGCCATTTGGGACACTCCAGGTGTTCAAGGTGTCAACTGAGCAAATGGGACGTTCGGTATCATGTCTGAAATCTGATGACAAGTTGGAAGATGACTTTGTGGTGGAGGAGGGAGAACTTGTTGTGGGTGCATATGTGGGATGCGTTTATGAGAAACAGCTTTGGTTTGCAATGATAGAGGAGTTGTCTGATGAATTTGGAGATTTGCTTGTCTCATTTCTCGGGCCCCAAGGAAAGTCTGGATCCCATACTTTTTCATCAAAAGTGGACAGATTGTGGCTGCCTGGGGGTGACATTCTTCTAGTTATGTCTAATTCAAAGCTGCAAGCGGGGAGGAGAATTAGATATTGTTTCAGAGAAGACGAAATGACTACTGTTGAGCATCGCTGCCTGTCAGCGTGCTAACAACACAATTGAACTTGTGAAAATCTTCCAAACTGTTGACATTTTTTGCATTTATTTGTTGAATACACCTGTTTGACTTCAAATATACCCCTTATCCCAATTAATATTAGTAAATTTTATTGTTGCAACCCACAGTCAAGTGGTCAATCTTCATTTTTTGCTTGAATAAATTTTTTTGTCAGGTGGGGGCTTAAAGGTCAAAGGTCAAGGTCAAGGAGGTCAACTCTTATATTTACTTTCCAAATTGAATTACTAAAATTCTGTAAGTCTAGGAAGATTCCCTGGCTTATTCTGAGCAAAAAACATGTAAAACGAATTTTCGGTTTTTCACGAGGCCATAACTTTTGAACTATAAGAGATAGAGCCGAAATTTACAGAATCGTTTTTTTTGGCCAAAAGCACCCTGGGAGCCAATTTTCATGCAAATCCGAGACGGTGTGGTGTTGACCCCTGGTCCACCTCTCCTGGAATGCCCCAAGTAACACACTTAACTTCACGCTTTAAAAGTCTTGTTTTGTTGAAGCCACCGAATAACTATAGTGGAATCATCACACAGCAGTGGTAGGACGCTATAGTTTAGAAGGTATTGCGTGCCAGGGTCCACTGACTCCTATGACTATTTTTTTTTTAGCCCACTTACTTTTATATAGTCCTCTTACTTGACTGGAGGGTCCTGACTCCTCCCTTTTACCCATTTGACCTGACCTTACTTGGAAATTGAAGTCAGGACAGGTCTTGACCCCACCTGAAGAACCATCACCCCAGGATATCCCACCTGAAGATCCGTCACCATGCCAAACTCTGGGGTGACGGATCTTCAGGTGATCCGAAAAAGCACCTATTTTAGTCCAGGAAAAACTAGTCGGTGTGGTATTATTTTACGATGGCACCAAACTTCCCTACACAATTGGGAGCATGGATTTTGTTTACCTTATTGTATTCTAAGAGTCTTTTTCTCCTTGAGCTTTCCGTCGCAAATCAATAGTTTCGGAGATATAGAACATTTTAGGTGGGGGGAGGAATACGTCTCCTTGTTTATGTAACGCGAGAAATTACATTAATAGGGGAAGAGATGAAATAACACATAAGTATCAATAAGCTAACGAGGAATTTTCCTCCACGCCTCATTCCTGAATCACTGGTTAGGCTTATATTTTAAGCCAGTAGTAATTAGACACGTAGCGAAACGAGGTGAGAACGGGGATTCTAGGTTAGGATAATTTTAGAAGCAGCTCGACGTTCATTGAGTTAAGTCGCCTGTGGGGAGGTGATATTCTCGCAGAGGTGATATTCAGTGCAACCGAAGTTACCAAAGATAGTAAACTATATTAGGATGACGACTTGAGCATTACGCATGCGTATTGTTAAAGTGGTAACAGTGCGACTGAAGTTACCAGAGATAGTAAACTAGATTAGGATGACGACTTGAGCATTACATGTGCGTATCGTTAATGTGGTGACAGTGCAACCGAAGTTACCAAAGATAGGAAACTATATTAGGATAACGACTTGAGCATTTCGCGTGCGTATCGCTTGGAGGGAAGGAAGACTTAATATTAAAGAAAACTTGTGAATGTAATTAATAATTTACCAAGGAGACAGAAAGAGGAAATATATTATAATTAGAAAATATACGCGTTGTCATTTCAGTTTTCCACCAGTAGTGCCGACCGGGTAATTTGTCATTCCAACGGACGGTTCATTCGGACGCCATTTTTGCTTTGGTGTTTGTTCAATATAAAAAGAGTGTAACAGTTTTGAAATATCCCATTAGTAAAACAACCATTTAACATTTTTATGTATTAATATGAATATAAATATTTTGAATGTAACTGAACCCAGAAACCAAAAACTAGAAAATGAGTAAAGACAGCAAAAAAAAGTGACGGCAAAGTCTGTTTACCAAAAATCAGCTTGATTTGGCGAACTTTCATGGGATTCAAATACGAGACGGAGGACCTTCTTGTAAATAAGCGTATAATAAGTGTTTTTCTCTACTTTAAACATGAAAATATCAAAAATGCTCTATATTGTCTTCATTTTCGTATGAGCAATGTCAGTTTGGGGTCCGTATTACCCGGTTGACAAAAAACACTCGCGGTGTAAATTGGACCCAGCGTAAGTACCCCTCCGGCACATCACGGTGAGGATAACGCTATTGCACTTGTTTCTTTGTAAGGTGTTGAATGCTAATATGGAATTAGTTTAAGGGTGCTGGTATATAACTTTAAGGGTAATTTTTTACCAAGACCAGAATTCTCTTAACAACAATTGGAGAATGATTTCCTGTTTCGCTTAATCGGATCACGGTTAAATGTGCAGTCAGCTTCAACAATACTCCTTATAAACCAATACTCTCCTGACATAACGAGTTGTATTGCTCACCCCTTACCTCCCTGGCTAGTTAACTAACTAAACATGGGCATGACTTAGTAAACCTAACGGTTATTATGTTTACATTAGGACCGAAATTCCCACACCAATTGGGAGTGGGTCTGTTTACTTATTAATTTAGGAAACATTTTCGTTATTGAGTTTCCGTCGCAAATCATACTTTCGAGATAAATGACAGTTATTAGGGACGGAGGCGAGAGCAAGGTGTTTACGTGCGCCGACTCTTCTTCCATTGTGACCTGCATCGCCTCTGTTATTCCTTGCCAGCGGCACACTTTTTTAATGCAGATTTGACATTAGTTGAGTTTTTAAAGCGTGTGTTAGTTAGGTTAGTGAGTCAAAAGGGGGTTAGGGTTAATTTTCATATTCCTAGTATAGCAGAGCCAAGACCCCGACGAATTGGGATAGTCGGTACACCGGGGGTCGCGTGACTATTTCTAGGTGTTTTAGCTTGCTACATGTCTCTAGTTTATGTTTTGATAGATAGCCATTGCACACTGGTAGCTAATGTCGTACACTGTCTTGAATAGACCACACCCTACCCCGGAAATTCAGAAAAATTTTTAAAATGCAAATTGGGACAGGAATGCCTAAATGTCACTAGAAATGAATAGTAATTGTTTCAATTATACAAGTCCGTAAATACACCACTAAGCATGCCATGGCTTGTACTTATATTATGAGCAATTACATCCTCCTCAAATCATCTAGTCAGATCGGAATCTGACTGTGGTTGCTACGGATTCTTCTTCAATAGACGTTTCTGGACAGTCTGAACCGCACATGTCCGTACACTCAGGCCATTGCTGAGGGCAAGTGCCACTTAGGGAGTTCTGCTTCATCCCGCACACACTTGCAGGACAGTAGCTGCATAACAGCATTGGGGCTGGTGAGCCTCGCATCCAGTTGACGCAAGCTTGCCTGCCTAATATGTCATCATAGCCGCAGTCTGTGGGTCGCAACAAATGGCTGGCTTGCAGACTTCTCCTCCAGATCGCACATGGTAGTTGCACTGAGTGAGCATGAAGCAGGCAGAGTCCTCAAAAGCGGAAGAGTGACTTGACTCAACCTCCTCACGTCTCGCCACAGAACAGCTATACCGAAGCTTGTTCAACTCAGTTGTGTGGGTAGATGGCAGGTACAATTTGCGGGATTCTCCTTGTAGCTTCCAAAGAGTCAGAGACACTCCCATGAGCGCCCCCAAGTTCGTGGACAGCATCTGAGTAGTCTTGTCCATCTTCACCTGGCTGAGTGGTCGTCATTTCCCCCGGCCAGCGAATGCACGACGGTATCACAGCTTGTCAAAGGCATGCCATACCAATCAATGAATCACACACGCTGACTCCCAGTGTACGGCTCAAGGTGGGATATACAGAATCTTGGCCGGTTCTTAGGTCCCCACTCTGGAACAGGGGATGGGATCTTGTGGCACAGCCCAGACACAGGGACCATGACGTCGTATCCTCTGCAGTGATGATGGAAGACTTGTACCAGATTCAGCTGCAGAAGTGCATGGAGAAGAAAGGCGTGTGTCTGCTTCTTCGGGACTTGACTATAAGCTCAGGAGCCTCTTCCCACTGCTCTTTGGTGATCGTGAAGCAGAGCTGCTAACATGTGAAATACAGCCTTGCCCTCGAGCTTCTCCCTGTGCTGTATGGTGTTCCATTATCTCTACAAGGAACTTGATGAGACTTGCCTGTTGAGGAACTAACGGAGTAACTTCTCCACTGCTGGATGTTGTGCCCAGGTGAGATGTTCTTGAAAGGATCCCTGTTCCTGCCATTACGTTGGCTCGCTCGCATCTTGATGGAATGTCTCCTTGTAGGACGTCAAAACACAACATCAATGCGCCTGCTTTAGCACCAGCCTGGACAACTTGACTCTGCTGTGCCTGCAAGATGTGAAATAAGTGTTGTCGTCTCCCTTCAGTTTTGGACAAGGTCTCATCCCATCCATTATGGTCAGCAGAGGGCTCAGGGGATAACCTCTGCAGGAGAACATTCCTCTCCAACTCCCTTGCTAGGGCAGCCTTGTTGGTCTTGCGGAGAGACCCATCACCGCTGCAAAGTGCCCATGCAAAGCCCCAGGCGGATGAGCCATAGACACAATCATTTTGAGGCTTCTGTTTCTAAGGCAACAAGGCATCATCTGGCCAAATAGGTTCCTGTCAGCCTTCAAGATAGCCTCCTTGGAAGGCCTTGTTGAGTGAGATTTCATCTGATGTTAGTTGAACGTTCTCAGTTTCGTCTCGTCATCGTTGTCATGAAACTGTATAGTTGGCGTATCGGTCTCCAGGCGCTTCTTCCGTGAAGGCTGATATGACCTCTCCTATTCTGTAGAGCCCCTAGAAAGGTCTTTGGCAACTTTCTGGTGGGTGCTGGAGTCGCAGTGACAAAGACAAGATCTCCTTGCTCTGCGTGAGGGGTTCAACCAGGGTTCCATCACAGTGAACTAAAGATGCGACACGCCCGTCATCTCTTCTATATCCTGGGGCATCTGTAGGTATGGGTGCTGAAGTCAGTATACTTTTGGGGGGGGGCCTAACATGGCACGAGCTTTGCCTCAAGTATCTGCTGCGAACTACGATGTCAGGTAGTTACCTGGCTGACAGCTCCCTTTCAGGTGATAGCTTTGTGCCCCTGTGCTGGGTGTCTTTGTTGATCAGTCTATTCGCAGGTATGGTCCACAGGAATCCGTCCAAGGGATTCTTGCTACCGATCGGACCGAAAAGCCACCTTCGCATGAAGGTTCATGATCCTCTGGGTGTTCAATTGGCAGTCGTAGACAAATGACTAGTAGTAGGTCAGGAATCGGGCAAGTCACCTTGTCATAGGCAAAACACCACGGCTATCAGTCGGATGCTCCTAGGTGAAGCATCTCAGTTGCCTTCTCGGAGTCGAACTCAGGCCAGCATGATCTCAACCATGTCCAGAGTATGACATCCAGAATTGCAAAAATCCCAAATATGAAATAAACCCTAAAAAATATGGGAAAAATGAAATATACATTCGGAATAACTCTTGAGAGAAATCAAATTAGCCTACAAGAGCTGTAGGAATAATTATTTTCAATTTCTCCATATTTCAGGGATTTTATTCATATTTTATGGGAAAAATACCAAAAATTATTTTTTTTTGGGTAAATCCCAAAATGATGAGGAAATTTGAAAAATAACTAGGAACAACTCTGGTAGGAACTCAAGATATACCTTAGGTGATCCAAAGTTTCGCAACGATCTTGTGATTGATTTTAAAGAAAATGAGGAACAACCCCGAGCGTCACGCTGAAAATCTTTTTAGGGTAGCACCCCCCATTGCAATTCAAAAAATCAGACCTAAGCTCCAGTGCGGAAGGCCTATCATATCTAATGTAGTTACAGCACTCTAAAACATTTTAGTACCATTGTGTTTAGTCACCCCAGGTGAGTTACGATATCTGCCTGGCTCATGGACTAATACACTTGGATCTCCTTCTATTAAAAACTCTATATCTCCGAAAGAGTGCTTTCAGGACGGAAGCTCATAGAGAGAATGTTCTAGAATCCAATAAGGTAAACAGAAAAAACCATACTCCCAATTGTGTAGGGAATTATGGGCCCTAGTGTAAAGTATCCTAAATAAGATAACAATGACTAGAAAGCATAAAAGAAAAACTAAACCAAGATAGAAAAAGAAGAAGACTAGGAACTCAAAGACTGGACACCCAAACGTCGTGCGTGTTGGTCATCTTGCGCCTCCCCAGAGAATGTCAAGAACAGCTCACACGAATGTTGAAGTGTCCATGGGCATGGTAGAAACGTTGTTAAGTTGGGAAGTGCAAAGTTAAGAATTTTGTTTTTTTTATCTATATATTAATTATAATGACCAATTACCCCAGAGTAGCGTCGATTACCCCATTTGAGGTAACAATGCGGTCACGCAACTTCAGCAGTGTATTGTAACAGAGCTATAATGGAAATTTGTTCAAACGTTAAGGACATATAGGTAGTGACCATCCAGATTGTATTAACTTTGTTGTGTATTTCAATGATATGGAACAGATCAAAGTTATGTGTGCAAAACCAGGCCAAATACCCGGTCGGCCACTTACTTAATATTTCCGTAAAGCTTTATTTTTGTCATCTATATTTTTTCCCAACTAATGTGGGTGGGCAGCGGAGTAACCAGGAATGTAGAGTACACTACCAAGGTGGGATTACATAATGGTGACCACGGTGTAGAGGCAAATGACCACTACATTTACAAAAATGCCTCCCTCTCCTCTTCCTTGTGACGCATCGCTTTGTTTGGTTTTTATTAAATCTTTTATTATTGGACCCATTTAGAGGTTAATTAAAGGTAAGGTAAGGTAAGGAAGGTAAGGTTAGGTAAGGGTAGGTAAGTTAGGTAGGTTAGGTTAGTAAGGTAAGGTAGCCACGGAATGCGCCTCCGAACCAAAGCGATGCAGGTCAAAGAAGAGGAAGAGGGAGTCCATTTTGTAAACAAGGAGACAATTCCTCCCCCCACCTAAAAATGTTCATATCTCCGAAAACTATTGATTGCGACGGAAAAGCTCAGAGGAAATGCTCTTAGACTACAATAAGGCAAACAAAAAACCACTGGCCCAATTGTGTTAGGGAAGTTTCGGTGCCATAGTAAAAAAATCACGTCGGTTGTTCTCTGAAAAAAGACCGCGCAATCCTCGTCCATTATACCACATTTTACCCCTGGTTAAAATTACCGATGCAGCTCAGCAGGTCAAGGTCTTTACCTCCTTGTGCTGCCGCTGCCCTTGCCTTCCAGCGCTTCCTGCGCGGCACACAAACACACAACGTGGTAGCTGTAGTTGCAGTAGTCGCCTCCTCTTTCCAGTTTTCTTGGTGTTGTTGTCGGCTTTTGTTGTTGTGTTGAAGGGCAAGTGATGTCGAAATCGAAGATATTCGCCATGCTCGTACAGCCGTGAAATTTAAATCACAGTAGTGACAGTTGATTAGCCTCTCAGGAATCACAGTGGAGGCGTGGATGACGGCGGGGCGGTGATGGGCGACGGGCAGCGGCGGGCCAGGCAGGGTGGGCAGGTCAAAGGGGTGAGTTCAGGGCAGATGAGTGACAGTAGAAGTTACGTCGGTGGGAGTGGGAAGCAGAGGACACTAGCAGCAGGAAAGTGCTCAATGGACTCGGGGACGTTCATGAAACCCGGGGCAGTAGGGTCAGGAGAGGTTTCAGGCGGCTGAGTTGTGCGGTGAGTGTTGTGGACCGATCCGCAGGCGGGTGAGGGCGACATCAAGACGCGGGACATTTTTCTTATCCATGGTGCGGGAGGAGTCTTGTGCGGTATGACCATGGAAATGCAGTCTTTGCTTCCGGTCTGATTGTTGCTTAGGGAGGGACGCCAATGTTGTTGTTATTTAGGGGCTGCCCTGCGAGGATTCCAGGATGGTCAGACCTTTTAACCGGTGCTCTGTAAAGAAAAAGCACAAAAAGGAAACAGAACAAAACCAAAATACTTAACTACAAGCATGCAGTTCATTGTCTATTGTCCATACACCACATTCTTTCCAGGAAACTATTCACTGCATCAAATCATCCCAATCAATCCCTTGTCTCACCACACAGTCCCAGCAGCAAATAACATCCATGAGTCTTCCTGTCCTTCAACCACCTCATCATGTCAATCCCATTTCAGTCAAAACCAAACGCATCATTTCCATTCTCTCCCCGTTATACTTTCACATTCTAGTATTACATGTTCCAGTTTCACCCTCCCCCATGTCACACATCTGGCACACTTTGCTGCGGGACTCAGACCATCTATAGTTCCTTGCATTCACATCCATACACTGTGTCCTGGCTTGGAAGAGAAGGTCGCCACCCAGGGTTCCATCATACACACTTTCATACGCTGGTGCCTCTTTCTCTTATCCCATTCTAGTGTTTTCTTTTGCTCCATCTCATTTTTCCACTTACTCAGCCCCACATATTTCACTACTCTATCGATCTCAGTTTTCACTTTTTTACATTCCAAACTCAAGGCCTTCTCCATCACCGTTCATCACTTCATTCAACAACATTCGGTCTTCCATCTATCAGTGGTACATCCACCAAATCGCAATCCACTTTTATCTACCATTTTTTGGCATCCCCTTCCCCATTTACTGCTGCATTCACTCCAAAAAGTAAACTTTTCGTGCCAAATTTTTGTCCTCCATTCGTTCCAGTCTGACTTTTTTACCTAAGTGTCGCTTTCGTATGTCTTTTTCTAAATCGTGCTCCATCCATGTCACCTCTCAAACCTTCAGTCGCTGGGATACCTGGGTGCATTCAGTGTCATTCTTGCTACTCTATTTTGTCCCACTTCCAATTTCTCTATTTCACTTTCATCCATGCAATCCCCTCCATACCATACATAATGTTTGGGGACAGTTTACACTCTTCCACATTTCCCTAAACCACATCATATTTTGCTTGCCCTCTCCTGAAAACCCCTTTCCCAAAGGGTAAAAAACCCAACCCACTGTTTTTACCTGGTTTATTTTTTCACACTTTTTGCTTTTTCACACCCAAAACTCTGCACACCCCTGGGTACTTGTACCTGGGGATCCCAAACCACCCAAACCCCACTCTATTTCTCTCCCCCTTTTTGCAAAAACCTTTTCCAACACCCAAACCCCAGGGAAAAAAATTTTTTCCTACTGTTTTCCCTTGGGAAAAATTGGGTCGGGAGTTTTTTTAAATTTCACTTTACTTTTTGTATCCCTTATGAAAACAGAGTCACTCTCCATTTTTTCCATTTGCTGGACCCTTTCTTCCCACAAAGGGTTTTAAACAGGTCGTCTTCTGCCCAATAAACCACCTCCCCCCTTCTTGTACTTCCATACGGTTTTTTCATCCGGGCCTGCGCTTTTTCATTTTTTTTTCCCTCCTTACCCACTTCTCATTTTCACCCCTCAAAATCCATTCTTCCCAACTCTTCAAATTTTTTTCTTTCCAACGTTAACTTTCGGGTCTTACTCAAAGTTTTTCCCCCACGCCTCCAATTCTTGGGAAGGGCAGGATGGGTGCCCTTAAACCATGGTAAAGGGCGGGGGGTAATTTGCCGTTTTTTTTTACATTTCTCATGGTTGGGTCTTTCCCCCCCCCGAAATATATTTCGGGCGGCCCCCCGGGCTCTCCGGGATTGAAAATTTAAAAATTATAAAAAAAACGGGAAACACAAAAACACAAAAAGGAAAAAGCCTGACACTCTAATATTAGGCAAAACAAAAGACATAAATTTTCCTTTCCCTGTTATCACCATCACCACCAATCACCCCCCCCCCCCCCCCACCACACCTCCAGGTAGAGTCACGTTCCACAGGTGTGTTGGGACTCGAACGTATGTTTTGTTTCTGTGTGTGGGTTTTTGGTCCCGTAGCGTATTTTAAAGGGTCTACGCAGGCGTGTCTCGTATAAGCCGCGTTTAAATTACACCCTTTGCGTCCCTTTCAGGATATAAAAATGGTGGTTGTTGTGTAATTTGGTACTCTGTATTCATGGCGAAGAGGAGAGAGAGAGAGAGAGAAGAGAGAGAAGGGGGAGAGAGAGGGAAAGGAGAGAGAGAGAGAGAGAGAGGAGAGAGAGAGAGAGAGAGAGGAGGTGTGTGTGTGTGTATATAGGATTAAATCAAAATAGAGTATTTGATTGAAAGATCCTCCAAAAAAGTACAGTATTGAAAAAAAGATGAAAATAGACGGGATTTTATAATAGCAGAAAAAAACCATCGCATTGAATTGAAAAAAGAGAAACACTAAAAGAAAAATTTTAAAAAAGAAAGATTAAGTCCCTTGGGGGGGGGGGGGTATTGAAAAAAAAATTATGAAAAAATGGGCACGGGAAATGACAATTTTTAAAAAATTATAGAGCACTGGATAAAAAAAAATGCGAACAATAGATTGAAAATGAAAAGAAAAAAAAGATCACAGGAAGAAAAATATAAGAATCGAAAAATAAAAATTGATTAGTTTTGTTTTATCTTTTAGTGTTTATATTTGTAATTCCGGAAATTTTTTATTGGGTCTTATTATCATTGTTTTTTGTTAAATCCCCTTTTTTTATTTTTATTTCATCATTTTTACTATTTTCTTCACATATTAAACTGTGTGTGTGTTTTATCTGTTTTTATTAATTGTTGATTTACAGGGCCTGAGCAACGCTCGTATGCCCCCTTCTCCATATCAACATTTTTTCATTTATCCCTTTGTGCTTTTTTTGGCCGAAAACCCCCCCCCCCGGGGAGCAGGGCACAAAACCTGGCCTAACACCCGGTTTCCCATTCCTGCTGGGGGGACGGGGCTCGGGTTTTTAAAGGAAAAAGCCCATAGTTTCCGCTCCGCCCGGGGTCGAACCCGGAAAATTTCAGTTTTGAAAAGGGGCGTGCTATCCCTTACACTACGGGGGTACCCTTTAGGCCTTGGGGTGTGTGTTTATGTGTGTTTGTGTGTGGGGTGTGTTTGTGTTGGGGTGTGTGTGGGGGGGTGGAAAAAAGTGGTCTACAAAAACAAAAGTGGGTTTTGGGAACCGGGCCCGGGCTTGGGATGGGCCCCAATGAGCCTCCCACCCAAAAGGCCCCCCACCAAACCTGGGCAAAATTGACATTTGGACTCATTTCCAAACCAAAAAAACCAAAAAAAATTAAAATATCTCCCTCCCTCCCGCCCCCCAACCCCCCCCCCTCCGGTTTCAGAAACCCTTTTGAGCGAAGACTTTTTTTCCCCACACTTTTCCGCCCCCCCAACCCCCCACCCCCCTTGCCCCCCGACCCCACCCTCCTCGCCCCCCCGACCCCCCCCCCCTCTGCCCACAGACCCCACCCCCCTCTGCCCCCAGACGCCCCAACCCCCCCGGCCCCCCCCCCCCACACCCTCCTCTGCCCCCCAGACCCCACAAAAAAACCCCCTCTGCCCCCCCGACCCACAACCCCCCTTTGCCCCCCAGAACCCCCCCAACCCCCCTCTGCCCCCCAGACCCCACACCCCCTCTGCCCCCCAGACCCCAAAACCCCTCTGCCCCCCGACCCCCAACCCTCACACCAAACTTCTGATATAAATTTATGCGAAAAAAGGCAAAAATTTCCCCTTTATAAATTTTTAAAGGAAACCGAAAAGGCAAAAAATCAAGCACTTCAGCCCATTTAGCTGTTTTTTTACCCTCATTTTTTTTATATTTTTTCCCAAAAGTTTTTTACCCTTTATTATTTTTTTACATCAAAAATTTTGAGTTCAAGGGGCGTCAGGAGCGAGTCAAAATCGTGGAGGAAACATATCGGTTTCCCCCAGTGCGAGGGGCAAAATGTTTTTTATTTAGCACCATGAATTTTAAAGGTTGTGGGAAAAAGGGATCCACCAAAACGGTCCCCCGGCCCCCCACAAACCCCAATCCGCACTGAACGGCAAAAAAAGGCATAGGTTGTAAAAATAAAACAATAAAAGATATTCTATTTTTCACCTACGGTAAAAAGGGGGATTTTTTTTCTCAAACAAAGGTATTATATTCTTTTAAAATGTGATTATTATTATTATATAAAAAACGTTTTATACTTTTTTTAAATTTTTGTTATTTTTTGAATGACTGAAACACGGTGAACGTGGTATTCATTTTTTGGCTAAAAATTCCCTCGGTATTCACTATGCAAACGATCATGAATTTTTTCTGGATAATTTCCCCCCCCCTTCCCCTCTTTCTCTTCTCTCTCTCTCCTCCTCTCTCTCCTCTCTCCTCTCTCTTTTCCTCCTCTCTCTCTCTCTCACACACACAAGTGCGCGAGCGTTTAGCTAAAGTAAAAACTTAAACCCCTGTAGAAAAATATATATGTTGAGAGAGGGGAGAGAGAGAGAGAGAGAGAGAGGGGAGAGAGAGAGAGAGAGAGAGGAGAAGAGAGAGAGAGAGAGAGAAAGAGAGAGAGAGAGAGAGAGGGGGGAGAGAAAAGGGGAAAATTAAAAATTGCCACATCAGCTTTGTACACTGGAAGAGGAGGAAAAGGGGAAAAAAAGCAAAAAAAGAAAAGGGCCCAGGGGATGAATGTGTGTTGGTGGTGGCGTTGTGCGTGGGCGTGCGTGCGTGCGGCGGCGTGCGTGCGTGGTGGGGTGTGTGAGAGAGAGAGAGGAGAGGGGAAGAGAGAGAGAGAGGAGGAGAGAGAAGGGGAAAAGAGAGAGAGAAAAGGGAACGAGGAAGGGGAGAGAGGAAGAGAGGGGGGAGAGAGGAAAGGGAAGGAGAGAGAGAAAAGGGAAAAGGGAGGGAGAAGAAAGAAAAGAGAGAGAGAGAAGGGGGGGGGAGGGGAGGGGGGGAGGGAGGGGGGGAGAGAGAGAGAGAGGAGAAAAGGAGAGGAGGGGAAGGAGAGGAGGGGGAAGAGAGAGAGTGTTGAAAATAGAGAGTAAGCGAAAAAGAAAAGGGGTACAGAGGAGAAAAAGAAGGAGTAAGTCAAAAAGAGTAAAAAAAGGGATAAAGAGAAAGCTAGCAGAAAATACTCAGTAAAAAATGAACAGAAAAAGGGTAAGAGATAGAAAGAGAGAGAGAAAAAGGATGGTAAGATGAGGAAAAGAAGGAAAAATAGTGAAGAGTTTACTGTATTTTTTTTTTAACGAGGCGAAAAACCCCCCCCTTGCGTTTACTGATGATATTTGATGCCAGGAAAAAGGGGGAATACTACATTTCCCTTCTAAAATTTCAGCTGTTTTTTATCATATTTAACCTAGTACCAGGTAAAAAAGGGAAAAATTTTTAAGCACGGGGAAAAACCTTAAAGATAGCATGGAATTTTACCTCGTTAAAAAAAAAAATAGACTATATTTTTTTTTTTTGTTTTTTTTTTTTTTTTTTTTTTTTTTTTTTTTTTTTTTTTTTTTTTTTTTTTTTTTTTTTTTTTTTTTTTTTTTTTTTTTTTTTTTTTTTTTTTTTTTTTTTTTTTTTTTTTTTTTTTTTTTTTTTTTTTTTTTTGGTTTTTTTTTTTTTTTTTTTTTTTTTTTTTTTTGGTTTTTTTTTTTTTTTTTTTTTTTTTTTTTTTTTTTTCTGTTTACGCCTTTTGGGGGGGGGCGTTAATATTTTACATTTACATCCGTTTTTCAGGACAGTTAGAAGGGGCTATCTGGAGAGTCTGGTCATTTTTTGGGCTTCATCTGTGTCTAGTAGGGCATAAAAAGAACAAATTACAAAAATTACAAAGTGGTACCAACAGTAGAGTCGCCTCTAGTGTTTATTTACTGAGTGTCGACCCCTGTCGTCGTCGCCCGAAAAAAAAATCTAGCGAAATTTTAAACCGTCTAACTTGCAGAAAAGCATAAAAAAACGCTGAAACAGGGTAGATTTTAACAGTTTGATATAAAAAACTGTGTATCTCTTCAGGGGGACATAAAAAAACAAAGTGAGGCTATAATTTTTTAAATTTTTGGCGGCTGGCGACATCACTGAGTGGCGACTTTACTGTTATCTACGGTAGAAAGAATACTAAAAAATAGGGAAAAAAAAGCTTATAAAACAAAGAATTGTAAAATTGTATTTTTTTAAATTATCATGAAAAATAGCAAATTAATATAGAGAAGTGGATTAAAATGAGATACTTTAACCCCTTGACACCCGAACGTAATTTCCCTTTTTTAATTTGGGTTTTCCGTTAAAAACAGTAAAATCGCCACTGCAGTGAGTGCCAGCCGCAAAATATTAGAATTATAGCATCACTACTGATTTTTATGTGCCACTGAGATTAAACAGTATTTTTTATAAAAAATGTATAATCTACCCTGTTTTACGTTTTTTTATGCTTTTTATCTGCAAGTATGACGGTTTCAAATTTCGTACACTATTTTTTTACAACAAAAAGAAGGTTTACAACAGACGATTTTTTATAGAAAAGGGAAAAGATCTGTGGTGAAAGGGGGTAAGGGGGGGGGGGGGAGAGGAGAGAGGGGGGAGAGAGAGAGAGAGAGAAAGGGGAGAGAAGAGGGGGATCGAAAAGGAGAGAGAGAGACGAAGAAAAGGAGAGGAAAAGGAGGAGGAGAGAAAAGAGAAAAGGAGAGACGAGAGAGAGAGGGGAGAGGGGGGAGAGGGGGAGAGAGGGGGGAGAGGAGAGAGAGAGAGAAAAGGGGAAAAAATTTGGGCGTGAAGGGTTAACTTTTAAAACAGGATTTAAAGATGGAAAATTTTTTTTTTTAAATTTAAAATTTAAAAATAAATATCGTTTGGTAAATACCAAATTTTAAACTTTGTAATTAAACAAAACCCCAAATTTTTAGCTTTTTAAATATTCCTAAAAATATATTTTTAATAGACAAAAAACAAAACAAAAAAAAATTTGCAGGGGAAATTAAAAGACAGATAAAGGACATAATAGCAAAAAAAATTATGGGAATAAAAAAATGGCATGATGAAAAAAATTGAAAACAATAATAATGAGATGTTTAAAAAAAAGGGAAGAAGACGAGAAAAATAATAATGGATGAATAGTAAAAAAAAAAAAACAAAATTGAAAAGAAATCTCTCCCCCAAAAGGGCCCTTTCCCACCAAACGCTGGGTACTTGACTTTTGGGACTCATTCCCAAAACCCAAAAAAAACCCAAAAAAAAGTTAACTATTCCCCCCCGCCCCCCCAGACCCCCACCCTGGGTTTTACACGCCCCTTTCGAGCAAGATTTTAAAAACCCCCAAAATTTTCCCTCTCCCCCCCCGCCCCCACCCCCTCCTCTCCCCCCCAGTCCCCACCCCCCTCTGCCCCCCACACTCCACCCCTTTCCTCTGCCCCCCAGACTCCACCCCCCTCCTCTCCCCCCCAGACCCCACACCCTCCCTCCCCCCCACCCCCCCACACCCCCCTGGGCCCCCCCAGCCCCCACACCCCCTCTGCCCCCCACACTCCACCCCTTTCCCTTTTCCCCCCCAAAAGGCCCCCCAAACCCTCCTTCCCCCCCAGCCCCCACACCTTCCTCTCCCCCCCGGGACCCCACACCCTCCCCCCCCCCAGACCCCCACCCCCTCACACCATCTTTGATAAAAAATTCATGCGAAAAGGGACAAATTTTCCATTTATATTTCGGGAACCGGGAAAAAAAGGCAAAACATAAATGCACTTCAGCCCATTTAGCTTTTTTTATACCCTCATTTTTGTTATATTTTTTCCAAAAAGTTTTTCTTTTTATTAATGACAAAATTTATGAGTATCACGGGTCGTCAGGGGGCGAGTCACATCGTGGGAGGAGCATATCGTTGGGAAAAGTGCGAGGGTCCAAAAAAGTTTTTATTTTGCACCATGCTAATTAGAGCTTGTGAAGGGCAAACCCCCAAAACGGGGCCCCCGGCCTCCCCCATTCCCCAATCCGGGGACCCGAAAAAGGCAAAAAAAGGGATAGGGTGTAAAAAATAATAAAATAAAAGATTTTTATTTTTCAACCCACGGTAAATCAGGTTTTTTTTTTCTTCAATCAAAGGTATTATTTTTCTTTTAAAATGTGATATTAATATTACATAAACGTTTTAAACTTTTTTTTAATATTTTTGTTTTTTTGTGGGAAAGACTGAACACGGTAACATGGTATTCATTTCTTGGCACAACTTCCCCTTTGGTTTATTTTAATAAAGCAAACGATTTATGATTAAATTTTTTTTGGGCGTAAATTTTCCCCCCCCCCCCCTCTTTTCTCTCTCTCTCTCTCTCTCTTCTCTCTCTCTCCCCTCCTCTCTTTCTCTCTCCCTCTCTCTCTCTCTTTACACACAAGTTTCGCGAGGGGTTATCAGCTAAAAAAATAACTTAAAAACCTGGAGGGAAAAAATATATTGTTAGAGAGAGAGGAAAAGAGAGAGAGAGAGGAGGAGAGAGAGAAGAAAAGAGAGAGAGAGAGAGAGAGAAGAGAGGGGGAGAGAGGGGAAGAGAGGGGGAGGAGAAAAGAAGGAAAAGGAGAGGAGAGAGAAGGAAAAGGAGAGAGGGGGAGGGGAGAGAGGGAGAGAGAGAGAAATTGGGCCCCATCAGCTTTGTACCCCCGGGGAAAAGGAGGGGAATGGGAAGAAAAACAAGAAAAGAGGGAAGGGGCCCTGGAATTTAAAAAGGGGGTGTCGTGTGAGTTTGTGCCCTTTTTGTGCGGCGTGTGTGGGGGAGCGGGGAGAGAGAGAGAGAGGAGAGATGGAGAGAGAGAGGGGGAACGAAAGAAGAGAGAGAGAGAGAGGAGAGAGAGGGAAAAGGGGTTGGAAAAAAGAGAAACTAGGCGAAAAATGACCCAAGGGGGACAAAAGGAGAAAAAAAGGAGCAAGTCAGAAAAGTGGGAAAAAGGATGAATAGAGAAAAACTATGATGCAAATCTCGAGTGAAAATGAACAGAAAAAAAAGGGGTAAGAGATAAAAAAGAGAGGGGAGAAAAGGATACCTGATGAGGGAAAATTTAAAGGGAAAAAAAGTGAGAGTATTCCCGTTTGTTTTTTTTAAAAGAGGGGAAAAGGGGGGGGGGGGGGGGGGGGGGGCTGGCCCCCCTTTCTGCTTAATGGGTTTATTTTTGATGCCAAAGGGGAAGGGAATACTACAATTCTTCTAAATTTCACTGTATTTTTTATAGTTAACCCTAGTACCAGGGAAATATAGGGAAAAATTTTTAAACCCCGGACCTTAAAAATAGAAGGAAAATTTTTGCCTGTTAAAGAAAAAAAGACTATATAGAAAAATTACTTCTATAAAAATTTTAAAAAAAAGGGGGGGAATTATAAAAAAAAAAAAACTTTTCCGTAGTAACAGTATATCTTTTATACTGATAAAAAATATATTTGCTACCGTAGATAAAAAGTAATGGGGCCAGGACCCAAATTTTTTTTTTGGGGGGCCCAGGGGCCCTTGGGGGCGGGGGGTTAATAGGGGGTTTCATTTTTCACCATGTTTCAGGGGGGGTTGGGGGGGGTTTTTGGGGTTTGGGTTTTTGGGTTTCCATCTTTTTTTGTCCTTTGTGGGCTTTTTAAAATTGGGCAAATTACAAAAAAATTTCAAAAAAAGGGGATCAACCCGGTTTTTTGGAAATCGCCAAAAACTAGTGTTTAAATTTTGAGTTGTCTTTTTTTTGGTGTCGTTCGCCCCCAAAAAAAAAAAAGCGTAGGGGAAATTTGAAAACCCTTTTTCTTGCAAAATACAAAACATAAAACAACGCTTTAAACAGGGTAGATTATAAAGTTAGATAAAATCCCGGTATATCTTCAGTGGCACATAAAAAAACAGTAGTGAGGGGTTAATTCGTAATATTTGGCGGTGGCGAAATCACTGCAGGGTTGGGGAAATTTACTGTTACTACGGTAGAAAAAATCACTAAAAAGGTAGGAAAGGGAAACCTTATAAAAACTTAAAGAATTTTATATTGTATTTTAATTATCAAAGGAAAAAAAAGCAAAAAAAAATATAGAAAGAGGATTATAAACCCTGAGATACTATTTAACCCCTTTAAAACCCCGAACGTTTGTTTCCCTTGTAATTTGGGGGACCGTAGATAACAGTAAAGGGCCCCCACCTGCAGTGAGTCGCCCCGCCGCAAAATATACGGAAAATTTTAGCATCACTACTGATTTTTAGTGCCACTGAAAAATGAACAAAAGTAGTTTTCATAATAAAGATAATTAAACCCGTTTTTAGCGTTGTTTTTTGCTTTTTCTGCAAGTTTTTAGACGGTTTTTAAAATTTTGCTGCGTATTTTTTTTCAACAGACGGCTTTTTTAACAGACGATTTTTTTATAGAAAGGAAAGATCTGTGCGTGAAGGGGGTTAAAGGGGGGGGGGGGGGGGGGAGGGAGAGAGAGAGAGAGAGAGAAGGGGAGAAGGAGAGGAGAGAGAGAGGGGGAGAGGAGAGAGAGGGAGAGGGAGAGAGAGAGAGAGAGAGAAAGGGGGGAGAGAGAGAGGGAGAGGGGGGGAGGGGGAAGGGGGAGGAGAGAGGAGAGAGAGAGGCAAAGGAAAGATCGGGGGGGGGAAGGGGTTAAAAATTTTAAACAGGACTTAGTGAGCAAAATTTTTTTTTTAAGTATAATTAAAAAAAATTCGTTCTGGAAATACTCGAATTTAAATTTTTAAAAAACAAAACAAACTTTGCATTTAATACCCAAAATATTTTAATAGACAAAAACAAAACAAAAAAAAAAAGAGAGAAATTGAGACAGATAAATGACATCATAGCAAAAAATTTTAGGAAACAAAATAGTGATGATGAATAAATGGTAACAATAATAATGAAAGCTAAAAAAAGAAGAAGAGAGAAAATAATAAGGGGGAATATGTAAAAAAAAAAACGAATTGATAAGAAATCTCTCCCACCAGAAGGCCTTCCACCAAACGCTGGGCAACTTGACATTTGGACTCATTACCAAACCAAATAAACCAAAAAAGTTAACTATCTCCCTCCTCTGCCCCCCAGACCCCCCACCCTCCGGTTACACGACCTTTCGAGCGAATGACTTTTCCACCCCACACTTTCCTCTGCCCCCCAGACCCCACACCCTCCTCTGCCCCCCAGACCCCACACCCTCCTCTGCCCCCCACACTCCACACCTTCCTCTGCCCCCCAGACTCCACACCTTCCTCTGCCCCCCAGACCCCACACCCTCCTCTGCCCCCCACACCCCACACCCTCCTCTGCCCCCAGACGCCACACCCTCACACCATCTTCTGATATAAATTCATGCGAAAATGGACAAACTTTCCATTTATATTTTCAAGGAAGCCGAAAAGGCAAAACATCAATGCACTTCAGCCCATTTAGCTGTTTTATACCCTCACTTTTGTTATATTTTTCCAAACGTTTTGACTTGATTATTAATGACATCAATTTATGAGTATCACGGGTCGTCAGGAGCGAGTCACATCGTGCGAGCGAGCATATCGTTGCCACAGTGCGAGGGTCAAAATGTTTTTCATTTAGCACCATGCTAATTAGATGCTTGTGAAGGGCATCCACCAAAACGGTCCCCAGGCCTCCCACATCCCTAATCCGGCACTGAACGGCAAACAGGCATATGTTGTAAACATAATAACAATAAAAGATATTCTATTTTTCACCTACGGTAAATCAGGTTTATTTTTTCTCTCAATCAAAGGTATTATATTCTTTAACATGTGATTATTATATATTATATAATACGTTGTATACTTTTTCAATATTTTATGTTATTTTGTGAATGACTGTAACACGGTGAACGATGGTATTCATTTCTTGGCTACAACTTCCCTCGGTGATTCACATATGCAAACGATCATGATATTTTTTCTGGAGTAATTTCCCCCCCCCTCTCTCTCTCTCTCTCTCTCTCTCTCTCTCTCTCTCTCTCTCTCTCTCTCTCTCTCTCTCTCTCTCTCTCCTCTCTCTCTCTCTCTCACACACACAAGTGCGCGAGCGTTATCAGCTAAAGTAATAACTTAAACACCTGTAGAAAAATATATATTGTTAGAGAGAGAGAGAGAGAGAGAGAGAGAGAGAGAGAGAGAGAGAGAGAGAGAGAGAGAGAGAGAGAGAGAGAGAGAGAGAGAGAGAGAGAGAGAGAGAGAGAGAGAGAGAGAGAGAGAGAGAGAGAGAGAGATGAAATTGCCACATCAGCTTTGTACACGTGGAAGAGGAGGAGAATGGGAAGAAAAGCAAGAAAAGAGAAGGCCAGTGGAATGAATAGTGTGTGTGTGCGTGTGCGTGTGCGTGTGTGCGTGCGTGTGTGAGAGAGAGAGAGAGAGAGAGAGAGAGAGAGAGAGAAGAGAGAGGAGAGAAGAGAGAGAGAGAGAGAGGTGAAGAGAGAGAGGACGAGGAGAGAGAAGAAGAGAGAGAGAAGAGAGAGAGAGAGAGAGAGAGAGAGAGAGAGAGAGAGAGAGAGAGAGAGAGAGAGAGAGTGTTGAAAATAGAGAGCTAGGCGAAAAATGACAAGGGCTACAGAGGAGAAAAAGAAGGAGTAAGTCAAGAAGAGTGGGAAAAAGGATGAATAGAGAAAGCTATGCATGCAAATACTCGAGTGAAAATGAACAGAAAAATGGGTAAGAGATAGAAGAGAGAGAGAAAAGGATACATGATGAGGAAAAGTAAGGAAAAATAGTGAGAGTATACTGTAGTTTTTTTTAACGAGGCGAAAAGTGCTGCCCCCTTGCTGCTTACTGACTGATATTTGATGCCAGGAGAAGGGAATACTACACTTCTTCTAAATTTCAGCTGTATTTTATCATAGTTAACCCTAGTACCAGGTAAATATAGGGAAATTTTAAGCACGAGACCTTAAGATAGCATGGAATTTTAGCCTCGTTAAAGAAAATAGACTATAGTAGAAAAATTACTTCTATAAATTACTAAGAAAAGATGGAATTATAAAAAAAAAACTTACCGTAGATAACAGTATATCTTTTATACTGATAAACATATATTTGCTACCGTAGATAACAGTAAATGTCGCCAGGACAACATTTTTTTCTGTTTACAGCCGTGTGGTGGCGTTAATAGTTACATTTCTACATCCATGATTTCAGGACAGTTAGAAGGGGCTATCTGGAGAGTCTGTGTCATTTTGTGTCTTCATCTGTGTCATAGTAGGGCTATAAATGAACAAATTACAAAAATATCTACAAAGTGGCTACCAACAGTAGAGTCGCCATCTAGTGTTTATTTACTGAGTGTCGTACCGCTGTCGTCGTCGCCCGAAAAAAAAATGCGTAGCGAAATTTGAAACCGTCTATACTTGCAGATACAAAGCATAAAACAACGCTGAAACAGGGTAGATTATACAGTTATGATATAAACTACTGTGTATCATCTTCAGTGGCACATAAAAATCAGTAGTGAGGCTATAATTCGTAATATTTGGCGGCTGGCGACATCACTGCAGGTGGCGACTTTACTGTTATCTACGGTAGAAAGAATCACTAAAAGGTAGGAAAGAATCGCTTATAAAACTTAAAGAATTGTATATTGTATTTTTAATTATCATGAAAAATAGCAAATTAATATAGAGAAGAAGATGGATATAAACGTGAGATACTATTAACCCCTTGACACCCAGAACGTAATTTCCATTGTAATTTGGGTACCGTAGATAACAGTAAAGTCGCCACCTGCAGTGATGTCGCCAGCCGCAAAATATTACGAATTATAGCATCACTACTGATTTTTATGTGCCACTGAAGATGATACACAGTAGTTTATATAATAACTGTATAATCTACCCTGTTTCAGCGTTGTTTTATGCTTTGTATCTGCAAGTATAGACGGTTTCAAATTTCGCTACGCGTATTTTTTTCGGGCGATGACGACAGCGGTACGACACTCAGTAAATAAACACTAGATGGCGACTCTACTGTTGGGAGCCACTTTGTAGATATTTTTGTAATTTGTTCATTTATAGCCATACTATGACACAGATGAAGACACAAAATGACACAGACTCTCCAGATAGCCCCTTCTAACTTTCCTGAAATCATGGATGTAGAAATGTAAGTATTAACGCCACCACACGTCTGTAAACAGAAAAAAAAGTTGTCCTGGCGACTTTACTGTTATCTACGGTAGTACCATTAGACGATCTTTAGTGAATATAAGCAATATTTTATAGCTATGACCTGTTTAGCATCCTTGTCGACTAACTAATTTGGTATATTAAATAACTTTTCGTAATTTCATGGCTTACAACAGACGATTTTTTATTGCAAAGGAAAGATCTGTGCGTGAAGGGGTTAAGGGGGGGGGGGGAGAGAGAGAGAGAGAGAGAGAGAGAGAGAGAGAGAGAGAGAGAGAGAGAGAGAGAGAGAGAGAGAGAGAGAGAGAGCAAAGGAAAGATCTGGGCGTGAAGGGGTTAACATTAAATCAGGACTTAGATGAGCAAATTTTTTTTTAAGTATAATTAAAATAAATATCGTTCTGGTAAATACTCGAATTAAACTTTGTAATTAAACTTAAACAAACTTAGCATTTTAACTATTCCTCAAATATATGTTTAATAGACAAAAACAAAACAAAAATAAATGCAGAGAATTAGAGACAGATAAATGACATTATAGCAAAAATAATTATAGGAATACAAAATAGTGCATGATGAATAAATGGTAACAATAATAATGATGATGCTAAAGAAGAAGAAGACGAGATAAATAATAATGGATGAATATATAAAAAAAACAACGAATTGATAAGAAATCTCTCTCTCTCTCTCTCTCTCTCTCTCGTCTTTATCACAAGCCACACAACACAGATAAGACACACACATACAGAATGAGAGAAAGAGAGAGAGAGAGAGAGAGAGGGGGGTAGAGAGAGACAGAGGGAGGGAGGGAAGGGGGGGTAGAGAGAGAGAGAGAGAGAGAGAGAGAGAGAGAGAGAGAGAGAGAGAGAGAGAGAGAGAGAGAGAGAGAGAGAGAGAGAGAGAGAGAGAGAGAGAGAGAGAGAGAGAGAGAGAGAGAGAGAGAGAGAGAGAGAGAGGGGAGAAAGGGGGGTAGAGGTAACAGGTTTGAAGCCTTTATAAGCTGCACACACCTGTACCACCACCACCACTACCCGCACATCTGTCGACATGAGAGCGTGGGTCGCCCTTCCCTGGTGGTGGTGGTGACGGCGGCGCTGACGGAGGAGGAGCCGGTGAACAGGGGCGTCCAGACCTCCAGGGGCTTGGCGCTGGAACAGGAGAGAGAGCATGGAGGTCCTGAAGGTGCTGGAGGAGTTTTGAGGAAGAGGAAGGAAGGTACTGGAACGATGCAGAAGACGCAGAAGGAGGAACAGGGGAAGAGGAGTAGAGGAATGAAGAAGGTAAGGAATGAAAAAATATGAAGTGGAAGATAGATTTTCAGGTGTGGAGGAAAAATGATGACGTGGAAGATAGATTTTCAGGTGTGGAGGAAAAATGATGACGTGGAAGATAGATTTTCAGGTGTGGAGGAAACATTATGACGTGGAAGATAGATTTTCAGGTGTGGAGGAAACATTATGAGGTGGAAGATAGATTTTCAGGTGTGGAGGAAAAATGATGACGTGGAAGATAGATTTTCAGGTGTGGAGGAAACATTATGAGGTGGAAGATAGATTTTCAGGTGTGTGTGAGGAAGAAAATTAATGACGTGGAAGATAGATTTTCAGGTGTGGAGGAAACATTATGACGTGGAAGATAGATTTTCAGGTGTGGAGGAAAAATTATGACGTGGAAGATAGATTTTCAGGTGTGGAGGAAACATTATGACGTGGAAGATAGATTTTCAGGTGTGGAGGAAAAATTATGACGTGGAAGATAGATTTTCAGGTGTGGAGGAAACATTATGAGGTGGAAGATAGATTTTCAGGTGTGGAGGAAAAATGATGACGTGGAAGATAGATTTTCAGGTGTGGAGGAAAAATATGACGTGGAAGATAGATTTTCAGGTGTGGAGGAAACATTATGACGTGGAAGATAGATTTCAGGTTGGAGGAAAAATATGACGTGGAAGATATATTTTCAGGTGTGGAGGAAACATTATGACGTGGAAGATAGATTTTCAGGTGTGGAGGAAAAATGATGACGTGGAAGATAGATTTTCAGGTGTGGAGGAAACATTATGACGTGGAAGATAGATTTTCAGGTGTGGAGGAAAAATGATGACGTGGAAGATAGATTTTCAGGTGTGGAGGAAAAATTGCAAATGTGGAGGAAATTGTTTCAGGTGTGGAAGATACATTTTCTGGTATAGAGGAAATGTTTCAGGTGTGGAGGAAAATAATCAGGTGTAGGGAATGTATTTTAATTTTACTTACTGTGTGTGTGTGTGTGTGTGTGTGTGTGTGTGTGTGTGTGTGTGTGTGTGTGTATGTGTGTTGTATGTATGTATGTATGTATGTATGTATGTATGTATGTGTGTGTGTGTGTGTGTGTGTGTGTGTGTGTGTGTGTGTGTGTATGTATGTATGTATGTATGTATGTATGTATGTATGTATGTATGTATGTATGTATGTATGTGTGTGTGTGTGTGTGTGTGTGTTTGTCTGTCTGGTAATATAACTATCTACCTACTTGTCTTTATGTGTGTGTGTGTGTGTGGTAATATAACTGTCTTCCTACCTGTCTTTATGTATGTGTGTGTGTGTGTAGTAACCCCCTCCCCCCTCTCGTTGCAGGTGTGTCCCGGGAGGTGTGTGGACGGGCCGAGACAGTGTGTGAGGGGCAGGACGGTCAGGTCAAGCAGGTGTGGAAAGCAGGTGTGCTGTATTACAGGTAAGGACGAGGGAAAACAGGGTGTAGTGACCTGTCGTCTACATGGTTGATAAACAGACACCCAGGGTTGGGTTTATTCTGGCGAGAGGTTGTGTCCAGTACAGAGTTCTGAGTTGAAGTGTCTGCCTCTAAGTGAGGCTCTAAGAGACTTTGCTATATACGTATATAGGCCGGATGCCTAATCCCTTAATGGGCAGTCGGCTGAGGTCGAGATTAAGAAGGAGGCTCAGGTCGAGATTACTGGAGGATTAGCCAGGTGTGGTGTGAGTCACCACAAGGGCATGGATAGGTAAGTACACACACACACACACACACACAGAGAGACATACAACACACACACACACACACACAAACAGAGAGAGACAGACACACACACACACACACACACACACACAGATATACAAACACACACACACACACACACACACACACACACACACAGACAGAGAGACATACAGACACACACACACACACACAGACATAATGAGACAAAGACAAACACACATACACAATCCTACAGACAGACATATACACACAGACAGACACACACACATACACACACACACACACACATATACACACACAGACACACAAACACACACACAGACATACACACACACACACACAAACACACACACAGACAGACACACACACACACACACACACACAAACACACACACAGACAGACATACACACACACAGACACACAAACACACAGACACACAAACACACACAGACAGACATACATACACACACACACAGTTATATTACTAGACACACACACACACACACACAAGCAGGACAAGAGTGTATTGACCTGTACACACTTACGTATTATTAACACTGCCAAATCATAACAGCAGGTGTGCAAACAGGTGTGGCTTACGTAGCGTTACAATCACAAACCCGTCGCTGTCACACCTATTACACCCCCCCAACCCCCCAATAACACAAGATAAGATAAGATAAGATTTTCATCCTATCTAGACACTTTGCAAGTACCAACTACAAGGTTATTGACTATACAAAGCGCCACCACGTCAGCATGAACTAGGCGGACTCGAACCGCTGACCGAATGCGCAGGGACTCTGCACATTGCAAGCTCACGTCTCTACCAACCTTGCCACCCTGACGGGCCCCCAATAACACAGCTGCCTTCATATGTCCTGATAACCCCCCATCCCCCCACACACACAACATAAATAATAACAATGATAGAACATATGTTTTGTCAGCTGGCGGGTTTTTTGTTCCAGCTAGCGGGTTTTTTGTTCCAGTTAGCGGGGTTTTTGTTCCAGCTAGCGGGCTTTTTGTTCCAGTTAGCGGGTTTTTTGTTCCAGCTAGCGGGTTTTTTGTTCCAGTTAGCGGGGGTTTTGTTCCAGCTAGCGGGTTTTTTGTTCCAGTTAGCGGGTTTTTTGTTCCAGCTAGCGGGTTTTTTGTTCCAGTTAGCGGGTTTTTTGTTCCAGTTAGCGGGTTTTTTGTTCCAGCTAGCGGGCTTTTTGTTCCAGTTAGCGGGTTTTTTGTTCCAGCTAGCGGGTTTTTTGTTCCAGTTAGCGGGTTTTTGTTCCAGCTAGCGGGCTTTTTGTTCCAGTTAGCGGGTTTTTTGTTCCAGCTAGCGGGTTTTTGTTCCAGCTAGCGGGTTTTTTGTTCCAGGTAGCGGGTTTTTGTTCCAGTTAGCGGGTTTTTTGTTCCAGCTAGCGGGTTTTTTGTTCCAGTAGCGGGTTTTTGTCCAGTTAGCGGGTTTTTTCCAGCTAGCGGGCTTTTTGTTCCAGCTAGAGGGTTTTTTGTTCCAGCTAGCGGGTTTTTTGTTCCAGCTAGCGGGTTTTTTGTTCCAGCTAGAGGGTTTTTTGTTCCAGCTAGCGGGTTTTTTGTTCCAGCTAGAGGGTTTTTTGTTCCAGCTAGCGGGTTTTTTGTTCCAGCTAGCGGGCTTTTTGTTCCAGCTAGCGGGTTTTTTGTTCCAGCTAGCGGGTTTTTTGTTCCAGCTAGCGGGCTTTTTGTTCCAGCTAGCGGGCTTTTTGTTCCAGCTAGCGGGCTTTTTGTTCCAGCTAGCGGGCTTTTTGTTCCAGCTAGCGGGCTTTTTGTTCCAGCTAGCGGGCTTTTTGTTCCAGCTAGCGGGCTTTTTGTTCCAACTAGCGGGTTTTTTTTTTTTTTTTTTTTTTGTCCTTGGCAGAAAAAATTGCAACTTCTCAACTTCTTCAATTCAATTCATTTCAATTCAAATTTTTCTTCTTCTTCAATTCAACTTCTCTTTTTCCATCAAATTGCATGTTTTTTTTATGTTATATTATTATGATCATCATTACTATTATCATTATTATTATTATTATGTTCAGGAACCAAAAAGACGAGACAAAGGAAGAACAGGCAGAACGTTGGAGGGAAGAACAAGAGGATAAGGAAATGTAAGGAGGAGAGAGAGAGAGAGAGAGAGAGAGAGAGAGAGAGAGAGAGAGAGAGAGAGAGAGAGAGAGAGAGAGAGAGAGAGAGAGAGGAGAGAGAGAGAGAGAGAGAGAGAGAGAGAGAGAGAGAGAGAGAGAGAGAGAGAGAAAACAGACAGAGAGAGAGAAAAAAGAAAAAAAAAACACACAGACTACATATTTTCATCTTCTCAAACAAATGTACACAATCCTTACACACTCACTAAAGACTATTATTAAGAGTATTATAATTATTACTATTATTATCATTCTTATTATTATTATTATTTTCAGCATCCAAAAATACGAGACAAGATGCGGACGGGGATAATTCAGAAATAGAAAGGAAGAGGAATCGTAAGTTGAGAGAGAGAGAGAGAGAGAGAGAGAGAGAGAGAGAGAGAGAGAGAGAGAGAGAGAGAGAGAGAGAGAGAGAGAGAGAGAGAGAGAGAAGGAGAGAGAGAGAGAGTGTGTGTGTGTGTGGGTGTGGGTGTACAGTATGTGAGTGTGTGTGTGTGTACAGTATACATGTGTGTGTGTGTGTGTGGTGTGTGTGTGTGTGTGTGTGTGTAAATAATTCACACAAGTAAATACATAAATAAATTACAAAAAAGATTAATCAGTAAACAATATTAATAAATAACAAACAATAACTTAAAAGCTAAACTAACCTAAACTAAAGGCTAAGTAAAACAACAACAACCACCACGTTATTTACCACCCTCCACCACCACCACTCCCACCCACCACTACCACTACCTCTACCTCTACCACCCACCACTACCTCTACCACCACACCCACCCACCCACCATCACCACCACCACTCCCTTCTGCAGGTTGTTCCCCGCGCCGTGCCTGCAGGAAGCTAAAGGGTAAGTGCCAGCAGGACGGGAGGAAGTGCCCGCCCGGTACCCAGCCTTACCAAAACACCAAGCAAACCCGCTACTGCAAGAAGAAGAACTGTGTGTGCTGCGCCAAAGCGGGAGGTGAGTACTACGTGATGGGGTGAGGAGGGAGAGTGATTCAGTGATGAGTAAAAGGTGAGTAAAATGGGGAAAGAAAGATGAGTCAATAAGTGATGAGTTAAAAGTAATGAGTAATGAAGGAAGAAAGAAAGGAAAGAGAAAGAAAGGAAGAGAAATAAGTGAGTAAAAAGAGGACAAGGAATGAGTAAAGCAAGGCAATGAGTTTGAGTAAAGAAGGGATAGAAAGAGGGAGAGAATGAGTAACACTGAGATAAATGAGTGGGTAAACGAGGATGAAGATGATGAGTCAAAAGTGAGAATAGTGAGTCAAAGTGAGAATAGTGAGTCAAAAGGGAGAATAGTGAGTCAAAAGGGAGAAGTCAAAAGGGAGAGTAGTGAGTCAAAAGGGAGAACAGTGAGTCAAAAGGAAAGAATAGTGAGTCAAAAGGGAGAGTAGAGTGAAAAGGGAGAAGTGAGTCAAAAGGGAGAGTAGTGAGTCAAAAGGGAGAATAGTGAGTCAAAAGGGAGAGTAGTGAGTCAAAAGGGAGAATAGTGAGTCAAAAGGGAGAATAGTGAGTCAAAAGGGAGAGTAGTGAGTCAAAAGGGAGAGTAGTGAGTGAAAAGGGAGAATATTGAGTGAAAAGGGAGAATAGTGAGTCAAAAGGGAGAATAGTGAGTGAAAAGGGACAAGTGAGTCAAAAGGGAGAGTAGTGAGTCAAAAGGGAGAATAGTGAGTCAAAAGGGAGAGTAGCGAGTCAAAAGGGAGAGTAGTGAGTCAAAAGGGAGAGTAGTGAATCAAAAGGGAGAGTAGTGAGTCAAAAGGGAGAATAGTGAGTCAAAAGAGAGTAGTGAGTCAAAAGGGAGAACAGTGAGTCAAAAGGGAGAATAGTGAGTCAAAAGGGAGAATAGTGAGTCAAAAGGGAGTAGTGAGTCAAAAGGGAGAGGAGTGAGTCAAAAGGGAGAATAGTGAGTCAAAAGGGAGATTAGTGAGTCAAAAGGGAGATTAGTGAGTCAAAAGGGAGATTAGTGAGTCAAAAGGGAGTAGTGAGTCAAAAGGGTGAATAGTGAGTCAAAAGGGAGTAGTGAGTCAAAAGGGAGAATAGTGAGTCAAAAGGGTGAATAGTGAGTCAAAAGGGAAAATAGTCAAAAGGAGAGTAGTGAGTCAAAAGGGAGAGTAGTGAGTCAAAAGGGAGAATAAGGAGTCAAAAGGGTGAATAGTGAGTCAAAAGGGAGATTAGTGAGTCAAAGGGGAGAATAGTGAGTCAAAAGGGAGAATAGCGAGTCAAAAGGGAGAGTAGTGAGTCAAAAGGGAGAATAGCGAGTCAAAAGGGAGAATAGCGAGTCAAAAGGGAGAATAGCGAGACAAAAGGGAGAGTAGTGAGTCAAAAGGGAGAATAGTCAAAAGGGAGACTAGTGAGTCAAAAGGGAGAATAGTGAGTCAAAAGGGAGACTAGTGAGTCAAAAGGGAGACTAGTGAGTCAAAAGGGAGAATAGTGAGTCAAAAGGGAGAATAGCGAGTCAAAAGGGAGAGTAGCGAGTCAAAAGGGAGAATAGTGAGTCAAAAGGGAGAATAGTGAGTCAAAAGGGAGAATAGTGAGTCAAAAGGGAGAATAGTGAGTCAAAAGGGAGATCAATGAATGAGTTCTGTTCAACCCTTGTGAATTTACCAGTTTTTTTTTTTATCTATCTATTCATCTGTATTTTTATCTATCTATTTTCTTGTATTTGTATCTATCTATTCATCTGTATTTTTATCTATCTATTCATCTGTATTTGTATCTATCTATTCATCTGTATTTTTATCTATCTATTCATCTGTATTTTTATCTATCTATTCATCTGTATTTTTATCTATCTATTCATCTGTATTTTTATCTATCTATTCATCTGTATTTTTATCTATCTATTCATCTGTATTTTTATCTATCTATTCATCTGTATTTTTATCTATCTATTCATCTGTATTTTTATCTATCTATTGATCTGTATTTGTATCTATCTATTGATCTAATTTATCCATCTTTCATAGTATTATAAAACAGAGCACCCTTTCTTTTATTCCTAACTGCTATTTCTTTCCCCTTTCTAGTTTTCCTTGCTTCCTATCTTCCTTACTGTCTCTTTCTTCCTATCTTCCTTACTGTCTCTTTCTTCCTATCTTCCTTACTGTCTCTTTCTTCCTATCTTCCTTACTGTCTCTTTCTTCCTATCTTCCTTACTGTCTCTTTCTTCCTATCTTCCTTACTGTCTCTTTCTTCCTTCTATTTTGTTTTCTCTCCCCATCCTCCTTTCCTATCTTCCTCCCTCCCTCTTCCCTCATTCAATCTTCTCCCTTCCTTCCTTCCTTCCTTCCTTATCGCCTATATTTTTTCTACCCTTCCTTTCATGTCTTCCTTCTCCCCTTCATTTTCTTTCCTTCATCCTCATTCCTTCCTTCTTTCCTTTCCTTCCTCTTCCCTTATTCAATCTTCTTCTCTCTTCCTCCCTCCTTCCTTCCTTCCTTCCTCTTCCCACATTCAATCTTCTTTTCTCTCCTTCCTTCCTTCTTTTCTTTCCTTCCTCTTCCCTCATTCAATCTTCTTCTCTCTTCCTTCCTTCCTTCCTTCCTTCCTTCCTTCCTTCCTTCCTTCCTTCCTTCCTTCCTTCCTTCCTTTCCTTCCTCTTCCCACAGTCAATCTTTTCTCTCTCCCTTCCTCCTCCTTCCTTCCTTCCTTCCTTCCTTTCTTCCTTCCTTCCTTCCTTATCACCTATGTTCCTTCTCCCCCTGCCTCCCCTCACACACACACTCTCCCCCAACAGACGGATGCACTACCAAGTCAAAATGCTCCGACAAAAAAGGATATTGCACCAAAGACCCAAAAAGGTGCGAAGGGCGATTCAAGAAGAGCAAAAACTTCTGTAGTGGTGCTGACTGTGTGTGCTGCCTCCGTAAGTACTCTCACACACACACACACACACACACACACACACACACACACACACACACACACACACACACACACACAAAGATTTTCAGATGGAGTCAACTATGGGAAATGGAGTTTAATGCTAAAAAGTGTAAAGTGATGGAAATGGGCAGTAGCAAAAAGAGACAGAGAGGAAAGTATTCGATGGGAAACGAATGGATAATCAAAACAAAGGTCAAAAAAGATCTGGGAGTATGGATTAAGGACAATTTGTCACCAGAGAAGCATATAAACAAGATCACAGGAGATACATATCAGTTGCTGAGGAATATAAGAATGGCATTCAAATATCTGGATGAAGAGATGATTAAGAAATTGATAACATCTTTGATTCGACCAAGGTTGGAATATGCGGCAGTGATTTGGTCACCACATAAAAAGAAGGATATAAGGAAGATTGAGAGAATACAAAGAGCAGCCACAAAAATGGCTCCAAGCCTGAGAGATTTACCATATGAGGAAAGACTTTCAAGACTAAAACTCCCAACACTTGAGAAAAGAGAAAGGGGAGATTTTATAGCAGTGTATAGAGAGAGCATCAATGGGTCTGGAAAAAATTGATAGAGAAGATCTGTTTGTGTGGGACGATAGAAGTGCAAGAGGTCATGAGAAGAAATTGAAAAGGACAACATGCAAGAGGGACAAAATAAAATACAGCTTCCCGTATAGAAGCATAGAAGCCTGGAACAACCTTGATGCAAAAGTGATTAATGCAAGAAGTATTCAGGACTTCAAAGGCAAGCTGGATAATAGTAGATTTGGAGACGGGACAGTACGAGCATAACTCTTTTCCGGTATGTTACAACTAGGTAAATACAACTAGGTAAACACACACACACACACGTAGCAAAAACTACCTTCTAAAAAACAAAACTTGATGATAGAACTTTTTTTTTTACTTTTTATCCCACACACACACACACACACACACCACACTGACACCCATACATACACACTAACACCCATACACACACACACACCAACACAAACACACACCAACACACCAACACAAACACACACACCAACACAAACACACACACCAACACACACACACACACCAACACACACACACACACCCATACACACTCATTAACACCAACACACACACACACACACACACACACACCAACACACACACACACCAACACACACACACACACACACACCAACACACACACACACACCAACACACACACACACAACTGTTACCTACATTAATTACGTATATTTTCACAGCCTCAAAACCGTGTAAGACCAAATACGAGTGCGAAGATTACGGAGGAGAATGTATGAACTTGAAGACGGGCCACTGCTACACCAAGCCCTTGGTGGGGAAGAAATACTGCAAGGGAAGAAACTGTGGCTGTTGTGTTCCCGAAGGTGATGGCTAAAGGCGTTCTAGTTATATTTTTGAACTAGTTTTAATAATTTTTTTTGTGTGTGATGTGGGAGAGATAGTGTGTGTGTGTGTGTGATTTTCCTCCTCTCTCTCTCTCTCTCTCTCTCTCTCTCTCTCTCTCTCTCTCTCTCTCTTTGTTCCCTATCTGTTTCTTTTATTGCCTCCCTCCTACCTGTCTTTGATCTCTCCTTCCATTCATCTCACTCCCTTCTTTATCCTCTTCTCCCTTCTTTATCCTCTCTCTCTCTCTCTCTCTCTCTCTCTCTCTCTCTCTCTCTCTCTCTCTCTCTCTCTCTCTCTCTCTCTCTCTCTCTCCATTCCCCTTCCATTCTTCATTTTTGTCATTGCATTCTTTTCTCTTCTCTGTTTTCATCCACTTTTACTTTCAACATTTCCTTTCCATCTGATTATCTTGCATTCCTTATTCCCTGGTTATTCATTTTCCCTTTTTATTAACTTTCATTCACTGTTTTTAATTACTATCTTTTCTGTGTGTGTGTGTGTGTGTGTGTGTGTGTGTGTGTGTGTGTGTGTGTGTGTGTGTGTGTGTGTGTGTGTGTGTGTGTGTGTGTGTGAAATTTGGTGCATTGAATAGCAGGGTTTTTTTTTCATTACTATTTGTAGATTTTAAGTATATATAACCATCCAAAGTCCACAAATAGATTAGGATTTTATGCATTAGTGTGTATTATGGGGGGAAAAGGGGGAGGGGGGAGGGGAGAAATAGTGGGGAGGGGGAAGGGGGATAATGATAGTAGGGAGGAGGGGAGGGAAACAGGTGAAAAGTAATTACTATTTTACCTGTAACTAATGGGTGGCTTAGTCTTAGATTTACCTGGGAAACAGCAAACCTTGATTACGTAATACATCAATTATTTCTTTTTTTACAGGTGTCCTAAAAATGTTCTTCTGTTCTTTACCATGTCCTAAAAATGTTCTTCTGTTCTTTACTATGTCCTAAAATGTTCTTCTGTTCTTTACTATGTCCTAAAAATGTTCTTCTGTTCTTTACTATGTCCTAAAAATGTTCTTCTGTTCTTTACTATGTCCTAAAAAAAATTATGTTCTTTACTATGTCCTAAAAATGTTCTTCTGTTCTTTACTATGTCCTAAAAATGTTCTTCTGTTCTTTACTATGTCCTAAAAATGTTCTGTTCTTTACTATGTCCTAAAAATGTTCTTCTGTTCTTTACCATGTCCTAAAATGGTCTGTTCTTTACCATGTGTTCTTGAATATTCTCAGGTGTAATTTTTTTTGTCTATAATGTTATAATGAATTGTTTAAGTATGACATTTATAGCTGTGATATGACAGTGACAACAATAGATATGACACCTGTAGACATGACAATACTATGATATGACACTGATATGACAATGACATGACACAGTGACAGCAACATCATCATCATCATCATCAGCCTAGAGCAAGAAGTGCAAGATTCCTCCAAAACCTTATTTACTTTTCTTTCTTACATTCTTGCATTCTTTTTCTGCTGCAGGTTCAGGTAAGTAAATGTTGCTAATTATTAAACACATTACTGATTAACTTATGCATTCCATTGTCATTCCAGTTATTCCAGACCTATTCCAGTCATTACAGATTAATTCCAGATTCATTCCAGAGCTATTCCAATGATTCCAGACCTATTCCAGATTAATTCCATAATCATTCCTGTGTCAATTCCCTAGCCATTCCAGTCATTCTACATTTCTTCTAGTCATTCCAGATTATTTATAGTAATTCCAGAGTAATTCCAGCCATTTCAGAGTCATTCGTCATTCATTTTAGCCATTCCAGATTAATTCCAGTCATTCCAAAGTTATTCCAGATTTATTCCAGCTACCGAGACTGTCCTCAACAACAACAACAACAACAACAACAACAACAACTATAACAACAACAAGATGATGAAGGGAAAAAAAGATTAAGGAGATGAAGAAGACAAAGAAGATATTGACGATGAGTTTCCTTGACATGTCACAAAAGTTTACTATATAATGCACTTTGCCATGTGTGATGTTGAGGTTAATTCCCACAACAATACTAATTACCGCAAAAAAAGCATCACATCTTTTTTCTTAGTACTGTTAATGGTCACAAAAAATTAATTAACCAACATGTATAGAAAGCAAACATTTTCATTTCTTATTGAAGTTAAAAGTTGTTTATTCGATTTTTGTTGAAGTTACTATGTATATAAAAAAAAATTAAGTGTTATTATTAAGTCTTTCTAAATCTAGGACTTTATTGAAATATTTGTATTCCTTTGAAAATAGATCAACAGTTCATAATGCCAAGATTTTTTTATTCAAACCTTAATAGTACAAACTTTTTTCACACAAAAAATCACCATAGGTAGAATGTTGTATTGTGTAAAGAAAGTAGAAATATGTAGATTGTATTAACTACTGTAGATAACACTATAGTCGCCACCTGCACTAATGTCGCCAGGCGCTATATATTACGAATTATAGCATCACTACTGATGTGTATGTGCCACTGAAGATGATACACAGTAGTTTATATAAAAAAAGACTGTATAATCTACCCTGTTTCAGTGTTGTTTTATGCTTTGTTTGTATCTGCAAGTATATACGGTTTCAAATTTTGCTACCCGTTTTTTTTCGGCCAACGACAGATAGCAGCTAATCACCTTTCGGGCGGGAGGACATAAACACTAGCTGGCGACCTTAGTGTAGCCGTTACCAAGGTCGCCACTCGGGTGATATTTTGGTAATTTGTTCATTTATAGCCATAATTGACACAGATGAAGACATAAAATGACACACTCTCCAGATAGCCCCTTCTAACTTTCCTGAAATCATGGATGTAGAAATGTAAGTATGAACGCCACCTGACGTCTGTACATCGAAAAGAAACTTTATTGTCCTGGCGACTTAAGTGTTATCGCCACCAAACGTCTGTAAATCGAAAAGAAACATTATTGTCTTGGCGACTTTAGTGTTATCTACGGTACCGCAAACACACATGAAACGCACTCTGGATGCATATTTTCATCTTTACTTTCTTATATTATATTTCCTTCCTTCCTTCCTTCTCCCTTTATTATTTCTCTCTTCCTTCATTCCTTTTTCAACCCCTTCACGTCCAGATCTTTCCTTTGCTATATAAAATCGTCTGTTGTTAGCTATAAAATTACGAAAAGTAACTAAATATACCAAATTAAATAGTGGATAAGGATACTAAACAGGTCAGATCTATAAAATATTGCTCACAGTCACTACAAATCGTCTAATGGCACCCAAATTACAATTGAAATTACGTTCTGGGCGTGAAGGGGTTAAGAGTACAAATACCGATCTAACTAACTATAAAAACCCCACACACTGACACACATACTCACCAGTCTTGTCCAGGAATGTGAACTGTAGGCAACCACCATCACCTTCCCACTCTGCTCATCATTCTGGCAAACTTTTCAATATTTCCTGTTTCCTGTTAAATACCTGTAAATAGAAGAAAAATAGTTCTTCACTAAGGAACCTCGTAAAACAACTGCGAAAATGGTGTTCAATGCTTTGGTTCTTGAGGAAAATGCCACCATGGGAAATAGGGACATTGCTATATGTGCTTCTTTGTGAGGTTAAAAATACCGCTAAACAAACTACTAATGTTTTGTAAATGCTGAAAACACCTTTTTTTTAAGTGTGAGTAGTTCTTTATACAGGAACTTTTACAGGAACTACCACGTGTAGGTCTCACGGCCTCTTGTAGCTTCCTTATTTTCTTATGTTGTTATATTCTTATCTGCATTGCACCGTTAGTTAAGATGTACAAGTGCTATATTAGTTCGAAGATTTGCCAATAGTTTTGTTTTATTATTCTGGACATTTTTTCGTATTTAATTTCTATCTTTAAAGTTTCCTTGCATTTTGTAGCTTGTGAATTTTACAGGTGGTTCAATTCTACAGGTCGTTAGATTGTGCGCAGTGGCGTACCCAGAAAATTGAAAAGGGGGGGGGCCAATATATATATATATATATTATATATATATATATATATATATATATATATATATATATATATATATATATATATATATATAATATATATATATATATATATATATATATATATATATATAATATATATATATATATACAAGAGAGAGAGAGAGAGAGAGGAGAGAGAGAGAGAGAGAAGAGAGAGAGAGAGAGAGAGAGAGAGAGAGAGAGAGAGAGAGAGAGAGAGAGAGAGAGAGAGAGAGAGAGAGAGAGAGAGAGAGAGGAGAGAGAAATTATATTTATATATTTTTCATAAATATATTTATTTATTATTTATTATTTGCAAAAGGGGGGGGGGGGGCATGGCCGCATACCCCCCCCCCCCCCCCCCCCCCCCGGGTACGCCACTGATTGTGCGACTATAGTTAGTTAGCTTTGTTCAAAGGTTACCGATAAAAGACTGACATAAGTGGAGGAATAAGATACAAACTCAATCTTTGTCTGTCTGCCAACCTGTACACTTAGCTACGCATAAACACGTACTACTCTCTAACGATTCCATGACGAACTATTCCATTACCATTACCGAATTTTTCAGTTTAGGGCATGCCGCGATTTGCAGTCAACTATATCATGAAGGCACAAATTAAGGGACCCTCTCTCGAAACGTAGGAGTGAAGGGCATTCAAAAAGTAAACCTAACCCATTATAACCACCCATAATATCTTGATAAGAGCCAAGACCCAGATAATGGTAACAAAAAAAGACCCCCACGAAGGGATGTTCTCAGCCGTAATAAAACCCAGAAAAGGCACCCGCGACAACTTTCCCAAGGAGGAGCAAAGGAATATAGTACTGGTACTATAAAATGTAGGTACATTTTCGTTAGTGGGCATCCACCGATTTCGAGGCCGAAACTTAGTTTTCCTGAATAGTTTTGAGGTAAATCTTAAGAACAAAGGCTCCACCCCCTATCTTCTTCTTATAGCCAACAAGCTTGGGGATATAGTGGGGAAACCGGGGTTTTTGGGTGGGGGAGTACACACATAAGGGAAATATGGCCCCCCACAAAAAAATACCTAAACTAGGGAAATTTCCCTAGTTTATATACTTTATCGGGGCCATATTTCCCTTATGTGTGCTCACCCACCCAAAAACCCGGGTTTCCACCATGTCCCCAAGCTTGCTGGCTAGAAGAAGATAGGAGGTTGAGCCTTTATTCTAAAGATGACAAAACTCTACAGACCTAACCTAGCACCCCTCCTCGAGCCCCTCGTGCTGTGCACTAACCTAACCTAACCTAACCTAACGTTGGGGGGACTCCGCCCAACCTCGACCCCCCCGTGCTGTGCACTAACCTAACCTCATCTAACCTAACTTAGTTTTTCTCAAGAACCTGCAATTAAATATCGGCCATGTAGGCAAAGTAAGGATCGGCACTCATTAAAATCTAAACAGATGTGTTAAGGACAGTAAGTATAATACGTAGAGCCAACATTTGGGTCAGCTAAGCGTGGAGCCCTTGTTCTTAAGATTTTCCCCGGCCCGCCCAGACCTTGGTTGCTCTGCTTCGCACTGCCGTATTGATAATTTTCTTTTTCTCTTGATAATTATCATCTGTTGCTAAACCAAACCCTACCTCTAACCTAACCTAACCTAATCTGATTTAACCTAACTTACCCGTTTTGGGGTGAAATAAACCGTAATTTCGGTAGTACATGTAACGCCATTAAGATTCAATTGCGCCATGGGAAATGGAGTTCGATAGACTCAGAATGAATAAATCTACACGATGATGTGGGTAAGAATCCTAGCACTTTTGAAAGCCCACTTCCGAAATAATACCCAAAAACTATAGGTTGAAACAGAACCCCAGCACCGTTCCAAGCACCTCCTTTGCCTCCTTTCTCTTCACTTTTCCTCCTGAGGCTCTACGGTAAAAGATCCTTGAATGACACAAATTGACCTAAATGCCTTGTTTAATCTACCGGTCTACCGGCCTCTTGTAGCTTCTTATGTTCGTATTAGACTCTTAGACACTGCTTTTAATGGTGTTGCAGTGGCAGTGAAGACACTTGTTGTATCTGCCTCCCTTCATACCGCGCTGTACACAAGGTAAACACGCAACAGATTTATAGATTGTTCATTTTGGTTGTTTCTATGGAGCCTTTCTTACCAAAAAAGCTTTTGCTTGTAACTTAACCCCATCCCCCCATCGAAGCTTTAACACTTCATTATGCTTGACCTAACAGTATTTCACAATTATTGTAACAAAGTATGAGGTGGCAAACAGCAGTTAAGTTACAAGCAAAAGCTTTTTTGGTAAGAAAGGCTCCATAGAAACAACCAAAATGAACAATCTATAAATCTGTTGCGTGTTTACCTTGTGTACAGCGCGGTATGAAGGGAGGCAGATACAACAAGTGTCTTCACTGCCACTGCAACACCATTAAAAGCAGTGTCTAAGAGTCTAATACGAACATAAGAAGCTACAAGAGGCCGGTAGACCTACACGTGGTAGTTCCTGTACGGTAGTCAAACAAGTCATCCTCACATAGGCTAGTTAATGGATGATGTCTTCAGATTTATCACTTGCCTTTGATTTTCATGCGTGAGAAGCACCACAACAGCCAGATGTGTAGCCCACTTGTGTGTAATATTAGGTAAACAAAACATAGAAGAGTTAGGAACTGTGTCAGTACGTCGCTCACTCGATCACTGCTCAGTTATCAGATCCAACTACGCGGCCAGTGGCCGTGACAGCCACTGGCAGGCACCAGCTGATCGAGGCAGTGAAGCCCTTCTTCCACGTAAACCAAGGAAACCAAGGTCTTCAATTTGGTACAGATTCTATGAACATTAATGTTAAAAATAACCTGCATAATTTCAATGCTCTTTTCACATTAGTTTTTTTTCAATAGATGTAGTACACCTACCATTGCTTGGGTGAGACTCAGTACCCGTCAGTTAGGAGTGGCGTAGCCCCGCTGCTTCTTCCACCCCTTGGCGCTAAAACATTGCCCAGTGCTGGGAAGACCAAACTTGATGTAGTAACTTCTCACTTTGTTTCACTAAGGCCCTGGCGGCTGGCCTACCCCTACCGTGCCCGTTTCTGCGGGGACATTTTTGTTTGTCACCATCCCACTAATTTTGACAAAGTTTTTGTTGTTGTTAAGATAAGTTTTTTTAATAATCTTATATTTGTGTTTCGGCTTATATATTTTTTTTTTAGAAGCCCTACCATAAACAGGCAATTTCAGAGGGCGAAAATAATAGTCATCAAATCTATGAGTTATATTTCTGATAACCCTGACCCCATGTCTGTCTGGCCTTCAAGGGCAAGGGGGACGCACTCCCCTGGACCCCCTTGCTTGTCTGAGTCCCAACAAAATATTGTACAAAAAGAGGATTTTACTGAAAAAACAATGACCAGATCAATAAGAATCCATCAAACTTTATCGCAGAAAAGTAGGTTCGCCCTTAAAATATTGTGATGCTGAAAAACCCAACCATTCTGTCCCCGCCATGCAAAAGGGTGTTGAACATAAAGTCTTTCCGATTCTAATTTATTTCACATTTATAGAAAATATATAAAACTATATACAACCATTTGTACATTAGTTTACAAAATCAAAAGCATTCTCTGAAAATACATCCGATGGACACAACATAAGAACCCTCCGCACTGTGTCGAGTCACCACAGGGAGGTTCGGGGACACCACTCCTGCTCTTCAGGGAAGGAATGTGTTCTCCGTAGATTTGTAGCACAAAAAACAATGTCCGCAATACTGTCTCCGCTGAAACTTAAGTCATCGCTTTCTTTCAAATAAATATAACTGAAAGTGTCATCCTTTTGGCACTCAAAAACAGGACTGATAAAGTAACTCAGAAAAAAGTCAACTAAAGGGCTGCTTCGCCTCGCCCGGTAATACTCTTCCCACCGGGAGTTCCTTCGTATACAGACGGCGAGTTTCTGGCACACGACACTTTGTACGTTCTGCGGGGCCGCCACGCCCTAATGCCCCTGTGGGGGAGGTGCCGCGGCGGGCCAAGATTACCGCGGCATGTTGAGGGTCTTGGCAGGCCCCAGGGAGAGCACATCACTCACGCCCCACTGCTGCAGCGTCATGTGGCCGTTGCGCAGGTTCTCCAGGGTCAGGATGGGCACGCCCACCACGCCCCCCGCGCCGCGGTTCTGCAGGTTGGTGAGGGGCAGGAAGGAGCGGATGCCGAGGGCGGCCATACGCTGCACGTTGACGGGGCTGCGCAGGTCCACCAGCGGGATGGCCACGTCACCGGCAGAGAGGTGCAGCTGGTGGAACTGTTGGTAGTGGTGCTGCTGACCCTTCTGTGTGGAGAACCCTGCCGTGCACAGGTGGCACTTGAAGGGCATCCTGGACTGCTGCTGCTGCTGGTGCACACGGCCGTGGTCTGCCAGCAGGCTGGCCGTGGGAAAGCTGCGGTCGCACTGAGGACACTTGTGCCGCGTGCCCAGCGCCCCGGAGTTGGGTATCTCCTGCGTCAGGTCCACGGTGGGGGGCCGCGGCGGCCGCTCCACGCTGCCTCCAGCAGCTCCGCTGTTGGAGGCTCCCGGTTGGGAGGTGGAGGTGCCCCGGGTGGGTGGCGCTTGGGGCACGGCGAAGCCATCCCTGTCCCGCTCCCGCCCGGCACTGCCCTCACGTTCCCGCTGGGTCGGGGGGTGAACGGAGATGGCCGAGGACAGGTTCAGCTCCTGGGCGGTGGGCAGCCGCCTGTCGTCACGCCCGCCGCTCCCGTCCTGCCGTTCCCCGGCTGCCGGCGTCACGGTGATGCCCCGCGACGCCAGCAGGTTGGCCACTGCCCCTGCCTCGGGGCCGCTCTTCTCCCCCCGCCCACTCCCCTCCTTCCCGCCGGCTGAGGCGCGAACGCTCAGCGTGATGGAGTCGCTGAGGTTGATGGTGGACTCCGTGGTCACCGGGACAGTAGCTCCCCGGGCCCCCGGGGGGCCCGGGGCAGCCGACCCACCCTGCACGTTGGAGATGACCGGCAGACCATCACTCCTGTTGGCCACGGCGATGATCTGACACTCGTTGTCCTTCTGTCTGGAGGGCACGTTGATGTCCTCCCGGCGAGCCGTCTTGCTGGGCGAGTGTCCCGCTGCACCCAGCATCTGCCGTTTGCCTGCTGCATTCTGCTGCTGCGGGGCGGGGGGACGCTGGCCGGGGTACATGGGCTGGTGCATGCGCTGCAGGGGTGGCATCATGCCCCCCCGCCCACCGGGGGCCGGCATGAGGGGGGGTGGCAGGATGGAGGAGGCCGGGGGGCGGCCGGGACCTCTGGGCTGCATGTGTGCCTGGTGGAGGGGAGGCCGCCCCACGTGCCCGATGAGGGGCGGTCTGCCCCGCACACGGGCAGGCGGGCTGGGGCGGTACTGCATGCCCACGTTGGGGGGCATCGGGGCACGCAGGGGGCCGGGCATGTTGGTGCTGGCAATGGCGGGGCCGGGCATGCCAGGATATCCCGCAGCACCGGAGTATCCTGCAGCCTGGGACCACTGGGTGCCATAACGGCCCATCATGCCCCCCACGCCGGCCTGGCTGGTGGTGGTGGTGGAGCCCATCAGGTGGGTGGAGATGGCGCTGGTGGTGGACGCCATCAGGTTGTTGGCGATGGTGAGCCGGGGCACCGACCCCCCCGCCTGCTGCTGCTCTCCAGCCTGCTGGGGGGAATGCTGCATCTGCTGCATGGGGGAACCCACTGGGGGTGTGGGGCCCTTGTGCAGCGAGGGTGATGCGGGCTGTTGTGTGGGGCTGGTGGCCAGAGCCCTGAATGAAGTGTCAGAGGGCGGGGGTGTGGGATGCCCTCCTGAGGAGGTGGGAGTGCCAGAATTTGAGCCACGGGAGCTGAGGTGGGAGGGTGTGCCAGGCCCTGCGCTGTGGGGTGAGGGCCCACCACTGTGTGGGGAGGGACCTCCACTGTGTGGTGACCCATCTATCTGGCCAGACTGTGAGCCAGGCTGTGAGCCAGGCTGTGAGCCAGGCTGTGAGCCAGGCTGTGAGCCAGGTTGTGAGCCAGGCTGCAGGTCAGACTGCCCACCCTGTGCCTGTCCACTGTTGTTCAAGTACTCCAGCTCAGAGAGCAGGTCACTGGCCACCCCCGGGCCCTGCTGCTGCTGCTCCTGGGGTGAGACCAGCTGCTCCTGCTCCTGCTCCTGCTGGTGCTGGGAGTCCTCGTCCTCCTCGTCCTGCGCCCGGCTGTTGAAGGAGTCGTTGAGGCACAGCTGCTCAAAGCTGCCCTGCCTGTCATTCTTCTCGGGGGACTCCTGGCCCAACACTGCCTGGCTGAACAGCCCGTCCTCCCCGTCGCCGCCCCCGTTCACCGGCGCCCCGGAGGATCCCTTCTCTGGTGGGGTAGAGGCCCCGCTGTACGAGGGGTCGGCTGAACCCTCTGCCCCCCCGGCCCAGGCCCCCCCGTCGCTGGCATTCTCGGCGGTGGTGGCGCCGGCCATGGCCGCAGCTATCCTGGGTCCAGACTCGTAATCTGTGAACCAGTTGGCGGTGGGGTAGGACTCAAACTGTGGCTGGTAATTCTGCTGGTTGTCCCCGGTCTCTGCCTCGCCGTAGGGAATCTCCTGCTCCCCAAACTCTGGGTTGAAGCCGCTGTTGCTGCCGTCGCTGTGCTCGCCACCCTCGGCTGCCTCCTGGTACCCCTCCTCCTCCTTGTCCTGCTCCTGCTGCTCGGGCAGATCCTGTGTGTAGTCTTGAGCGTCCTGTTGGTAATCTTGCTCCTGCTCCTGGTACTCCTGCTCTTCCTGCTGGTAGTCTTGCTCCTGCTGGGGGTAGTCTGGGTCCTGGTTGGGGTAGTGGGGGTCCTCCTGCTGGCCGTCCTGCTCCCTGTCCGTGCCCGCCTCGTCATGCCCGGGCACTGGGTCTTGCTCCAGCCGCTCCTCTGAGTCCTGGGGGTCGGCGGAGGACCTGCTGGCCTCCTGCTCCTCGCTGTCTCCGCCACTCTCCTCCCACTCGACCGCCGCCGCCGCCGCCGCGCCGCCCTCCTCCCTGCCCTCCGACTCCTCCCTGGGCTCAGCTTCCAGTCCTTCTTGATCTTGTAAACTGTTAGGGGTGTCACTCATGCCCTCCTCCCCACTCAGGATTTTGACTTCCCTGCGCTTGCGACCGCGGCCACGACCCACTTTGGATATTTTGAGCTTCAGTTTGAGGGATGAATTTTTCTTCCTTGACTCCACCTTGACCTTGGCCTTCCTCAGCTGGTAACGGGTCAGGGGTTTGAGGCGCACTCGCAGGCTCCTCTCGCGTACGTGGCCCTGGTGGTGAGCCTCAAAGTCACTCTGGCTTGCAAACTGGTTAATCCTGCACAGCACACACCAAGGGCCACCCTGGTGTTCCTCCCTCGGGAATTTCTTGCTACTGGGGCCTGGCCGAGCCTTGGTCTGTTTCCTGGAGGAAGCCTTCTTCGCTTTGAGGCTTCCCGCTTCTTCCGCCGGTGGCTTGAGATCTGCCGGGCTGTGCTGGTGGGAGCTCTCCGGGGATGTGACGGGCTCGCCTACCAGGTGGGAGGTGTTGAAGTGGTGCGCAAGTTGTGTGTGGCTGGGGAACACACGTGGGCACAGGCTGCAGCAGAAGAGAGGTGCACCAGGGTGAAAGAGTGCCAGGTGGTCACGCAGAAGTGCCGCATCCTGGAACGCTTCGCTGCACTCCCAGCACTGCCCGGCTCCTACACCCTCCTGTGGCTGGTGCTGCTGTGGCTGGTGCTCAGAGCCTGCCACACACTGCTGCTGCTGCTGTGGCTGTAGTTCACCAGCACTGTGCACAAGCTGGCCTGGGTACTGCTGCTCCTGCTTGAAATCCTGCTGGTGTGCCTGAAGGAGCTGCTGTGGCTGCTGGATGTAGTAGGTCTGCTGGTAGAGCTGGGGGGGGTACACTGCCTGCTGGGGGTACTGGTACTGGGGGAAGTAGCCGTGCTGGTACTGGTGACTCAGGCCCCAGGGGTTCACACTACCGTTGCTTGTGAGATCTGCCGGGAAAGAACGCAGCCATTAGACACCACTGGTCACTGGTCACCCCCACACAGGTGTTCTCATGCATCACAACAGGGTCCAGTCAGTTCGTACACAAGTTGTTTTGTACACCAGTAGATTCGTACACCAAAAAGTTGTTTCGTAGTCTATATGAAACCATAGTCGTTTCATACACTCAGCTCAAGAGTTGAACTTGACTACTAGAGTTACGAAACGACACCAGCTATGTACAAAAAACCTCATAATCAGTGCACGAAACAACTAACAAAACCTGGGTACGAAACAACTTGTGTACGAAAGTCCCTGTAACCATCACAAAACCCAACATGACCCCATGCTACACACATGGATGGCTTTCTATCACACACCTGGCTCTGTCTTCAACATAAAGCAGTGATACTCATGCAACAATAACAGAAAATAGATAAATAACAAAAGAAACTCAGTTGATAGGTTGAAAAACATGACAACAAAACACACAAATGCAAAAAGATTAGCCATATTGGATGTGTTGCAGAATAAAAAATCATGTTATAAGGCCTATCACACTAAACACATAAAAAGATACAGATAAACCATATATTAGAAAACTCCATAAATTGAAACCTGGCACTTTTTTTTATAATGCTAGTCTAATGTACACTTAATTACCCCACCCCTGGTAAAACTCTCTCTCTCTCTCTCTCTGTCTTTGAATCTTTGCTTATACATGGTTATAACGAAGCCTTTCTAAGCTACCCTTCTGTCTTGTCAAAAGTTAACTTGCTTGAGTAATGGAATATTGGAAGGAATTGACTTATACTCCGGTTCTGGTGTTGCAAGGTTAACTTAAAGGTTAATCTATTATGAGCTTGCTTCATATAATTGTTAGAGAGAGAGAGAGAGAGAGAGAGAGAGAGAGAGAGAGAGAGAGAGAGAGAGAGAGAGAGAGAGAGAGAGAGAGAGAGAGAGAGAGAGAGAGAGAGAGAGAGAGAGAGAGAGAGAGAGAGAGAGAGAGAGAGAGAGAGAGAGAGAGAGACTTATTCAACCATACCATATTCATAATTCTTTTGTATTTTCGCCAAGTACTCTGAAACAAACTTATAAGCACAAACAAATAAATGAAAAAACTAGTAATTTCATGTTCTTTGTTATTTTTCATTTTATACAAAACTCCTCATGAAGTATACAAATGGAAGAGATTTTGGATCAGACCCCAATTCACGTGTATTCATTGCTGTGTTATTCACGGTGAGGCCTGAAACAAGGAAGAGGCTTTAGCGTGTTATTCAATGACTCTTAGTTCTTGTTATCTTTAGAAATGAATAAATGAATTAATATATTAGCATACGTAACAAGACATCAAGGAAAGGAACACAATATTTTGCTCCATTTTGCACAGTATTGGATTTTCTACAATTACAAGTATCGTTTTATTACTTTTTACTAATTCTCATTACTTTACTTTTAAGTTTCTTTATTTTTTTTAAATTTGCTTTTACTTTTATTTTCATTTCATTTTATATTTCTTTATTTTCTTTGACTTTACTTTACCTTTTGATTACTTTTGTATGGCTTTATAAGAAAATTCATCTAGTTTGTTTAGTATCAAGTTATCTTAGCAATTAGACCTTTACACATTAATATAAGAAATGAAGCATTGAAAACATCATACGTATACATCTAAAGAAATAAAAGAGTAGTTACCTAAATAAAATACTAACAATACTAACATTAATATATTCTGCCAGCCAAGGCCTCAGATGGGGTGTAGGCCTGTACAAAGAGGCCTATCTCCCCCCCTACATCCTGCATCCAAAACTATTATCACAGCTACTTAAACACAAGTCCAGTTTACTCGCTATGCGATTTTTGGTTCTACGGCAGTTTGATACAAGGCAGGTAGTTATAACCGACCTCAACTTGTAGATCTGACCAATAACAGTATTTCTAACCCATACATCAGCCGTCGTAAATGAATAATAACATATGGGGGGTCAGGGGGGGCGCAGACCCCCAGTTAGGTTGGGTTACGTAACCAACGTCCAGATTTAGTTAACTAGCGGGAGGGGGGGGCAACCCCTTCAGTTGGGTCAGGTTACTTAAACCAATGTCCATGTATTGGATCACACTGCAGTTTTACCAGATTTATTTTTAAATTTGGTAAAGATTTATAAGACTAACCAGCCAATATCTCCTAAACTAAGCAATGCTTTTGTAATCTTACCTTGGAAATGGGTTCAGGGCAACTCCAACCCTCTTGGAAATTACTAAATAAGTGGAGATGTGTATAAGTTTACCATAATAAATTGGAAAAGTTATTAGGCCAAGAAGCACCAGTGGCGCCTTATTCCGCCCCGCATCCGGAATCAGAACTAATTTCAAACTCAATGTAACCTTAAGTCTATCCTACAATCATGCTGGTTGTGAGGCAGGCATTGCTAACTAAAACTAGTTTTTAGTCAGGAGAGTATTGGTCAATAGGGATTATTAGTTGAAACGGTAAATTTGTAGCGTTTACTCATACTCTCCCCCTTCCCCACAACAAGCTTGGGAACCTGTGGGAATGCGGGGTTTTCGGGTGGGGAACAAATAATGCGTCAGAAACACGTGTTTTTGGAGTTATGTAGGGGAGCCAAAATTCCCTTGATTTAGGGTAATTTCCCTATATCTTGAGGAATTTACCTCACCAAATTTAACCTAGCCTACCGTAGCGGGGGAGTTCCATTCCCCTCGACCCCCCGATAATCTAAGCTGATCTACTGCAACCTAACCTCCTAACAGGGGGGCTCCATCCCCCTCGACAACCTAAACAAAATTTATCCCAGTCAAATATCTCGCATTCCCCAAGCTTGTTTTGGGGGGAGGGGGGGAGTATGGATAAACACTAGAATAATGCCGTTGAAACTCCATATTTACCGAAAACTTATACATATCTCCACATATTTCATGAATTTCCAAGAGGGTTGGTGCCCTGAACCCATCTTCAAGGTAAGATTACAAGTGCATTGCCTAGTTTAGGAGATATTGGCAGGTTAGTCTTATAAATCTTTACCCAACAAGGTGTATCTATATATATTCTCCCACAAATCATGTGACGTGATGTGAAATGGTTGTGTGTAAGGGAATGTGGAATTCAAGCCGCTACAGAATGATCTGAATTGAATTGAATTAAAAAGATAAATACCTCTACGAGCCCCGTACACACTGCCACTGAGTGCCGACGAGCAAGAGCTTGCAGACTTGCACTTACATTTTGCTCGTCGGCATCCTGTCCACACTGCCACTTTTGAGTGACGAACACTCGATTGACGGGAAGCGCCGACGGTGGTGAGTGGCAGTGTGTCCAGGGCTTTAGTCCACATATATATCTTCATGGCTTTGCACGTGAAGAGGCGGGGGAGGGAGGGGAGGCGTGGCGTGTTTGTTTACGTCCTGATGATGACCATGACTAGGGTTACTCATTCACGGGATCTCTTTTATAATTTCTTTTGTCTGTCTGCCTGCCTCTATTTTCCTTTACCGTAGATTGATTTATTTGCCTTTCCTTCCCTAATTTATCTCTCTACTTACTTATTTGTCTATTTGTCTTTTTATCCTCTCTCTCTCTCTCTCTCTCTCTCTCTTTTTCAGCTTGTTCCCACTCATCATCTCCACCACTACAGATCAACCAGACATTCACTTATGTTCACAAAATAATAATGAAATATTGCCTGCATTATGAAAGATATCTTTTTTTATTGTAATTTATTTCATTTATTTGCCCTGAGTGGATTATTATACATCATGCCTCTCTCTCTCTCTCTCTCTCTCTCTCTCTCTCTCTCTCTCTCTCATTGTTCTTTCTCTAATATATTCCAACTTGTTTTCCTCGTCTGGAAATTATTCAAGACTTGGCAATCAATATGTAAGTTTATGTATGCATAAATAATGTATACCTGTGTTTGTGTATGCATAGGTAATCAAACATTCTTCAGGTAATCATGAATAACTGAATAAATGAACATAACTTGTATTTTTTCTATTAGCTGCTGTGTGTGTTATTTTTCTCCCTACATCCATTTCCCCCCCCTAGATATTGTAAACAGGTCTGGGCTTACTCCACTTCCCCCGGCGAGAGATAATTTTAGACCAGCACATATTGTACACACACACACACACACACACTAAGCCTGTTTATACCTAGCACATTATGTATACTAGGTACAGAGAGAGAGAGAGAGAGAGAGAGAGAGAGAGAGAGAGAGAGAGAGAGAGAGAGAGAGAGAGAGAGAGAGAGAGACTTTATAAACTATACCTAGAAAATATAAATGGATAATTTTCTATAATGAACTTTATATCCAATGCTAGACCCTCGATATAGTGAACTCTCTCTCTCTCTCTTTCTCTCTCTCTCTCTCTCACTAGCTGGCAACTCTCACATACAGGAGTTACAGTACACTATCCGCTCTATACACTGCCCTAAATACACCCTAAAGTCCTCTATACATAAGGGCTATACAGGCTACACCCTAGTACACTTACGCCCTTGTTCCGCTATACATGTAAACGTAATAACAACTAGCAGGATGGAGGGAAGGGAGGGATGGAGAGAAGGAAGGGAGGATGGAGGGAAGGAAGGGAGGATGGAGAGAAGGAAGGGAGGATGGAGGGAAGGAAGGGAGGATGGAGAGAAGGAAGGGAGGATGGAGGGAAGGAAGGGAGGATGGAGAGAAGGAAGGGAGGATGGAGGGAAGGAAGGGAAGGATGGAGGATAGGAAGGGAAGAAAGGAAGGGAGGAAAGGGGAGGTGACATTAAAGAAAGAGGAAGGGAGGGAGGGAGGGAGGGAAGAAACTGTTGTGTGTATAATATTATGTGTGTATGTGTGTGTGTGTGTGTCTGCGTACGTGTGTGTGTATTCATATATTGTAATAGTTGTATTTTTACGTGGCCTAGGCTACACTCGTATGGCCCCGTCTCCATATCAACATTTTATCATTCATCCTTAGTGCTTAGTGTTGGGGGAAGCAACCACCCCGGGAGGTGGGTCACAAACCCCCGGCTAACACCCGGTACCCATTCACTGCTGGGTGGACAGGGGCTCGGGTTTTAAGAATACCGCCCATCTCTCTTCGTTCTGCCCTGGGATTGAACCCGGGACTTCTCGGTTGTGAACCGACCCTGCTACCATTACACTACGGCATAGGGCTACCTCTCGTGTGTGTGTGTGTGTGGAGAGAGAGAGAGAGAGAGAGAGAGAGAAGAGAGAGAGAGAGAGAGAGAAGAGGAGGAGAGAGGAGGAGAGAGAGAGAGAGAGAGAGAGAGAGAGAGAGAGAGAGAGAGAGGAAAAAAATCATTTAGTCTTAAAATAGTTTCATCAAAATTTGAACTTTTCTGTATCCATTTTTTCTTTTTGAGAGAGAGAGAGAGAGAGAGAGAGAGAGAGAGAGAGAGAGAGAGAGAGAGAGAGAGAGAGAGAGAGAGAGAGAGAGAGAGAGAGAGAGAGAGAGAGTTTCCTCTCATCCTTGCAACTTGAATATCACGCGATACTACATACATACATACATACATACATACGTACATACATATATTACCAACATAAAGAATAAAACATGAAATTTCTCTAAATATATCAAAGAATCAATTATATAACATGTGTAATAAATAAACTCAGAATGCGGCTGAGATAGAGAGAAGAAAATAAAAACAAGAAATAAACAAATCCTTCATTCTTCAAACTCCTTCATTCATAGAAAATGTCAAGATCTTTCTGAATCAAATTCCTCTCTGTGATTTCTGGCATCTAGCAAATAACATCTCTAACAATTTTTCTTCTTCATCTTTCCCTCCTATGCTTCACCCAGATAGCTCCACAGCTGTCTCATCTATTTCTAAAGTTAAACTCTTCGCTCAAACCTTGGCTGAAAATTCCACTCTGGTTGATGAAGGGCTTGTTCCTCCTTCTCCTCCACCCTCTGACTATATTATGCCTGTTATTAAGATCCTTCGTAATGATGTTTTCTTTGCCCTTTCTGGCCTAGATCCTTGAAAGGCTTACGTTCCTGACGGAGTCCCTCCTATTGTTCCCAAAAACTGCTTCTGTGCTTGCACCGCCACCCTGCCTAGTCAAACTTTTCCGTCTTTGTCTATCCACTTCCACCTTTCCTTCTTGCTGGAAATTTGCTCACATCCAACCTGTTCCTAAGAAGGGTGACCGTTCTAATCCTTCAAACTACCGTCCTATAGCTTTGACTTCCTGCCTTTCTAAAGTTTTTGAATCTATACTTAATAAGAAGATTCTTAAGCATCTATCTGCTCACAATCTTCTATCTGATCGTCAGTACGGTTTCCGTAAAGGGCGATCTACTGGCGATCTTCTAGCTTTCCTAACTGAATCTTGGCCATCCTCCTTTAGGGGTTTCGGTGAAACTTTTGCTGTTGCCCTTGACATATCAAAAGCTTTTGATAGTCTGGAACAAATCTTTAATTTTCAAACTACCCTCATTCGGTTTCTATCCTTCTCTCTGTACCTTCATTTTAAGTTTCCTTTCAAACTGTTCTATTGCAGCTACTGTAGACGGACATTGTTCTTCTCCTAAATCTATCAATAGTGGTGTTCCCCAGGGTTCTGTCCTATCCCCCACTCTCTTTCTATTATTCATTAATGATCTTCTATGTCTAACTCAAAGCCCTATTCACTCCTACGCTGATGATTCTACCCTGCATTTTTCAACGTCTTTTATTAGACGTCCAACTCAACAGGAACTAAAGCGGGATTCAGACTACACGTATTTGCTACGTGCGTCTTGTCAACGTGACGTCATTGTGACGTCACCGTGACGTCACTTCCTGCTTGCGTGACCTTGAAAGACGTGCGTCTCTGGAGGCAAAGATTCGGAGCCTCCAATTCGTTTGGCGCGCTGCGTGAGCGGTGGTGCCCCAATTTATAGAACATTATACGTAACTAAGTTTTGCAATATCAAAATAATGCTGTTTCCAAGGTCTGATTTAAAATATATTTATTAGCAGTGATTCTGGAAGACAATATTAGTAATGGAAGACATACATGATGTGAAAACATTGTGCCCCGCTGCTTGAAGATCGGAACAGCGGCACCGCTGCTTGAATGTAAGCTCCACCAATACCACTACCTATATGGTATATTTTCCTGCGTTATTTCTCGTGTACTCTAGTTCTAACCCTCTCACGTGCCCCTCTAGTAGCTACTATATACCATCCTTCCTACAGCATCACGCTACGCCACCAACACCCTCTACAGGCCGTGTAATAGGTAGTAATTATTAGTGACTTGAAAAATACCGCCACGACTGCGATATGTGGCAACACCTGTGGACCCCGCTATACAGATTCCACTTGTAACCTTTGCAATAGCCTGTTGTCAGGGGATTGTAGCGCTATATAGATAGAGCAGGGAGTGAAGGGGGATATAGTGAAGGGAGTAATAGGTGTGTCATGGGGTACAAAAGGGAGGAAGTAAGGAAAGCAAGGAGGTTTTATACTGCAATTTTTTCTGATAATACGAGCGGGAGTGACCAGTGAGACGAGGTAACGTCATCGTGACGTCACGGTGACGTTACGATAACAAGACGCACATAGCAAATACGTGAAGTCTGAACCGGGCTTAAGTGATTCACGGAGAGATGCCACCGAGCGCCTAACTTCTGATCTTTCTATAATTTCTGATTGGGGCAAAGCAAACCTTGTTTTGTTCAATGCCTCAAAAACCCAAATTCTTCACCTATCTACTCGGCAAAACCTACCAGATAACTATCCCCTCTTCTTCAATGACACTCAACTATCTCCTTCTTCTACAATGAACATTCTAGGACTATCCTTTACTAAAAATCTGAACTGGAAATCTCACATCCCATCTCTTGCTAAAACAGCTTCTAAGAAGTTAGGTGTCCTGTGGCGTCTGCGTCCTTTTTCTTCTCCCTCCCAGTTGCTTGCTCTCTACAGGGGCCTTATCCGCCCATGTATGGAGTATGTCTCACAAGTTTGGGGAGGATCCACTCATACAGCTCTCCTAAACAGGGTTGAGTCAAAAACTTTTCGTTTCACTATATCTCCTCCTCTGACTGACTGTCTTCAATCTTTAAATCACCGCCGGAATGTTGCTTCTCTTGCTATCTTCTACCGTTATTTTCATGCTCACTGCTCTTCTGAACTTGCTAACTGCATGCCTCCCCCCCTCCCGCGGCCTCGCTGCGCAAGACTTTCTACTCATTAGCATCCCTATTCGGTCCATCTGCCTAATGCAAGAGTTAATCAGTATCTTTACTCTTTCATCCCTTTCACTGGTAAACTCTGGAACTCTCTTCCTGTTTCTATTTTTCCACTTTCCTACGACTTAAATCTTTTCAAGAGAAGAGTAACAAGACACCTCCCGAACTAAATTGCCACACCCCTCTTTTTTTATTCACTTACTGTCTTCTTTATAGGGACTGGCAACTAAGCGGGCTTTGTGTTACCCATTTTTGTTGTGCCCTTGGCCAGTCCTTTGTGATGTAGAAAAAAAAAAATTGATTGATTGATGAAAACGAAAGACAACATGGAAAGAACGATAGAAAAAGAAAGAAAGGAAAAAAAAAAAGATAAAGAAGAAAATGTTATGAAAAGAAAGAAATAAAGAAGAGAGGAAATACAGAAGAAAGATAGAAACACAGGAAATGACAAAAAGAGCATTACATAAGAGACAGAGAGAGAGAGAGAGAGAGAGAGAGAGAGAGAGAGAGAGAGAGAGAGAGAGAGAGAGAGAGAGAGAGAGAGACAAACAGAGAGACAGACAGAGACAGACAGAGAGATAGACAGACAGAGAGACAGAGAGAGACAGACAGACAGACAGAGACAAAGAGAGATATAGAAACCATAAGATAAATAAATACAATAATATAATTTATGACAACCTAAAACCAGAAAACGTCAACACGAAAAAAATTAAAACTACCAAAAAAAATCGAATATATGAATAAACATGAATAAGACAAAACAATCAATCATGGGGGCATAGCCGAGGGAGCGGTCGCTACGCACCACTACGACGCCACTCCGGCTACACGCGGAGTTCCCATGCACCGTTCCTTTCATCAACTCTCTCGACAACCAAAACAAAAAATGTAACACAAAAAAATAAACACACACCACACACAACAACACACACACTGACATACACAAACATGGAATTAATGACAACAATCAACAACATTTGCGCATACGCCGCCTCCCCCCCACCCTAAACCCACTCCCGGAAGTCACCAGGAAAAGTCAAGCAAGCCTGCATACCAACACTCCGACAAGTAACACAATTAATGATCCTCGAAAAGAAACACACGAACAAACAGCACAACACACAACAAACACACACACACACAACAGACACGACAACACAACACACATAGAACAAAGTACAACAAACAAACAAACACTAACAACCCCCCACCCTACAAAAACAACACACGCCTGAAAAATCAAGACAACAAAAGTAAGAAAGAGGGAAGCAAACAGACAAGTAACACAAATGATGCCTCGATAAACAACAACGAACAAACAACAAACAACAACAAACAAACAGACACGAACATACAAGAAACAGAAACAAACAGACTCGAACAAACAAGAAACAGAAACAAACAAACAGACTCGAACAAACAAGAAACAACAACAAACAGACTCGAACAAACAAGAAACAGAAACAAACAGACTCGAACAAACAACAACAAACAGACACGAACATAAAGGTGTTTTCTGCGGGGGATTTTTGGTTGCAATCGGAAATTTTTCGATTGCAAACGGTCACAACAACAACAACAAATGATTGCGGGTCGGGCCAATCATCTTCCCTGGATGGTTGAACAGCAATCGAAATTTGAGCAATCGAAGTTTTTTCGGTTGCAATCAGGATCCCCGCAGAAAACGCTTATAAGGCGTTTTCTGCGGGGATCCTGATTGCAACTGAAAAATTTTCGGTTGCTCAAATTTCGATCCCTGTTCAACCATCCAGGGAAGATGATTGCCCCGACCCGCAATCATTTGTTGTTGTTGTTTTTGTGACCGTTTGCAACCGAACATTTTCCGATTGCAACCAAAAATCCTCCGCAGAAAACGCCTATACAAGAAACGGAAACAAACAGACACGAACAAACAACAAACAACAACAAACACAACAAACAAACAACAAACAACAACAAACAAACAATCGAACAAACAACAACAAACAAACAGACTCGAACAAACAACAAACAACAACAAACAAACAGACTCGAAACAATAAACGAACAAACAAACAACAAACAAACAGACTCGAACAAACAATAAACGAACAAACAACAACAAACAAACAACAACAATTATAACAAAGCCCCTTTAAAGTCTGCATGGAGGAGGAGGAGGAGGAGGAGGCTTTACATTTATATATTTACTTATTTTATCATTCAATTTATCTGTATATATATTTTTAAGGGAATTGTTTAAAATGGTCAGTGATTTTAAGGATGATGATGATGATGATGATGATGATGGTTGTGGTGGTGGTGGGACTACAAAACTACTGAGACAAAAAAAAATGGGGGCTGAAGAAACTGATGCTTGCTATATATGAAGTCCTCAAAACTAGGGGCTGAAAGAGTACCTTAAATAGTGAGCTTGAGGACTAAGGGACTGAAATAGGATATGTTAGAAGGGACTAATGCTATGAAGGATATTGGGGGCTACACAGGCGGGTTGAAGGACTGATAGCAAGGAAAGGGAGGAAAGGGGAGTGAATGGGGGCTAGACAAACAAATTAATACTGTGTGGAGTTGTTATGGGGCTAAGTGTGGAAACTGATGCCGTGAAAGGCTGTAATGGGACTATATGTGATGTACTGATGACGTGAAGGGCTATGGGGCTATCAAAAAGGGGCTGAATATATAACCTCCTATGCAACATGTTAAAATGATAAACAAAAATACTGAGCATTCTAAGGGGACTGTTAAAGGGCTTAGTAATGTATGGGGCTGTTTGAGAATGTATGGAACTACTAGATAGGGGGCTATGTATGATAAATCGTGAGTGACTTAAAATAAGAAATAAAAATGTGATGGACTATTTGGGGGTATAATAAAAGGACGAGTAATATATGGGGCTGTTTAAAAATGTATGGAGTTACTAGAAAGGGGCTATTTTATATGAACCCTACTGATGAATGTCTTAAAAATATATGAAAAAAACTGATGAGGATTCTTTAGGGCTGTTTGAAATGGACTGTAAATGTATGGGGCTGTTTTATAATGTATGGAACTAGAAAGGGGGCTATGAAATGAAACTATGAAAATTAATACTATGAAAACTCGTGAATGACTGTATGTGTTAAAATGATACTAAAAACTTCTGAGGATTCTTTAGGGCTTTTAGAGAAGAGAAGGGAGTGGGGCTGTTTTAGAATGTAAAGAACTAATAGAAAGGGGGCTGACTATGTAAAACTCGTGATGAATGTGTTAAAATAATACTGAAAAACTCTGATGAGGATTCTTTAAGACTGTTTGAAAGGGACTAGAAATGTATGGTTCTGATTTAGAATGTCTGGAGTTACTAGAAAGGGGGCTAAATATGAAAACTCGTGAAAGACTGTTAAAATGATACTAAAAAAATTATGATGATTCTTTAGGACTGTTTGAAGGGATTTGAGATGTATGGGGCTGTTTTAGAATGTATGGAACTACTAGCAAGGGGGCTATGTATAAAAACTCGAGTGACAATGTGCTGAAATAATACTTTAAAAATTTATGATGAAAATTCTTTAGGGCTTTTAGAGAAGGGAAGGGAGTGGGGCTGAATTTTTTGGGGAAAGGGGGCTTGGGGGGCTGTGTGTACCTTGCTGCGCTGATGTAGAGTTCTCCTGATGGGGGCTGGGAGACAGAAGCCGCATAAACGCGTGCTACACCAACACTATACGAATCCTGCAAGAATAAGGCGGGTGAAGAGAGAGAGGAGAGAGAGAGAGAGAGAGAGAGAGAGAGAGAGAGAGAGGAGAGGAGAGAGAGAGGAGAGAGAGAGAGAGAGAGGAGAGAGAGTATTGATATAGACAGAGAGAAAAGCCTGTAAAGAAATGGAAAGGAGGATGAAAGGTAAGAGGAGAGAGGAGGAGGAGGAAGGAGGAGGAGGAGGAAGGAGGAGGAGAGAGAGGAAGAGGAGGAAAAGGAGGAAAAGGAGGAGGAGAGAGAGGAGGAGGAGGAGAAGGAAGAACAAGAGGAGGAGGAGGAGGAGGAGGAGGAGAGGAGAAGGAGGAGGAGGAGAACAAGAGAGAGGAGGAGAGAGGAGGAGGAGGAGGAGGAGGAGGAGGAGGAGAATAGAGGAAAAAAAGATAGGGTTAGACTATGACAACCTGCAAAAAAATTAAGAGTGAGAAGGGAAGAGTGAAAGAGATAGAAGAGGAGAAGAAGGAGGAGGGAGAAAATATACAGGAGGAGGAGGAGGAGGAGGAGGAGAGGAGGAGGACAGTGATAAATTGGAGGAACAGGGGATGGGAGGAGGAGGAGGAGGAGGAGGAGATGAAAGAAGACACTCAAAGAATAAATGGAGACAAAGAGAAAAGAAAAGGAAGAATGAGGAGGAGGAGGAGGAGGAAATGGAAGAAAAGAAATATTGCATCATCAAGGAGGAGGAGGAGGAGGAGGAGGAGGAGGAAGATGAAGAAATATATGAAGAAAGGCTCTGGGAAGAAGAAATATATGAAGAAAGGCTCTGGGAAAGAACTGCATGAGAGAGAGAGAGAGAGAGAGAGAGAGGAGAGAGAGAGAGAGAGAGAGAGAGAGGAGAGAGAGAGAGAGGTCAGGAAATAGAAGGAAGGAGAAGATAGATAATATGAGAGAGAGAGAGAGAAGAGAGAAGGAAGAGAAGAGAAGACGTAGATAAATGGAGAGAGAGAGAGAGAGAGAGAGGAGAGAGAGAGAGAGAGAGAGAGAGTGTCAGGAAATAGAAAGGGGAGGAAAGAAGACTAGAAAAATATGGAGAGAGAGGAGAGAGAGAGAGAGATAATAAAGATAATGAAGACGAAGAGAAGGAATTCCATTTTCTTTGCTCTCCCTCCATCCTATTTCCCGTTTTCTTTTTTCAATTCTTTCATTCTTCCACGAGACGAAAAGCAGAGAAATAAAGTGAGAAGAAGAGTCAAGAAAGAGGAGGAGGAGATGAAATAAGAAAAGAGAAAGGAGAGACACAAGAGAAAAGAAAGAGGAAGAGGAAAGCCATCAGAGAAACGCAGATAAAGTGCAAGAGGAGAAATAAGAAAGAGCTAAAAGAAGGAAGGAGAGATAAGATGGCATGGAAGGAAAAAGATAAAATATAAGAAAGAAAGAAAGAAAGAAAGGAGGAACGCAAATACTGAAGCTTCTGAGACAAAAGAAGAGAGAGAGAAAAGAGAGAGAGAGAGAGAGAGAGAGAGAGAGAGAGAGAGAAGAGAGAGAGAGAGAGAGAAAAGAGAGAATGGACAGTAGTATCTTTTCATTCTTGTTTATCATATCAAACAAATGCGCAAGCTGTATTGTTCTCTCTCTCTCTCTCTCTCTCTCTCTCTCTCTCTCTCTCTCTCTCTCTCTCTCTCTCTCTCTCTCTCAAGAAGCAATGGAAATTTCCAGAGCAGGAATAACAAAAGATCGAGAGAGAGAGAGAGAGAGAGGAGAGACGAGAGAGAGAGAGAGAGAGAGAGAGAGAGATAGAAGAGACAATCGTATGTAGAGACGGAGAGTACAAAAAGGTTAGAGAGAAGAAAAGAGAGAGAGAGAGATAAGATAAGATAAGATTTTCATCCTATCTAGACACTTTGCAAGTACCAACTACAAGGTTATTGACTATACAAAGCGCCGCCACGTCAGCACGAACTAGGCGGACTCGAACCGCTGACCGAATGCACAGGGACGCTGCACATTGCGAACTCACGTCTCTACCAACCTTGCCACCCTGACGGGCAGAGAGAGAGAGAGAGAGAATAAGATAATTGCGCAAGAGTGAGGAAGAAAAACGGGAAGGAAGAGAAGATAATATTCGCTCAGATATTAGATTTCAAGGTTAAAAGATTTTCCTTCAGAATCAGACATTTCATACATCTTATCCCTCCCCTCCGTCCCCAAATTATACCCCAATCAAAACAATACTTACCTAAAAAAGCACATAGTCCTCCCTTTCCATTAGCCCCCCATCTTCTTTTAACGAAATAAGGTTCGAATGCATTCCTGCCTTTTTCAATTCTAACACAACGTAAAAATTAGTAAAGAATTGGGACTATAATGGCTTTTTCAGCCCCCTTTCCACCCTCACTCCAAGAAAAAAGGAAACGGGGAATTAGACCCATAAAAATTTGTCCCCTATGGCTCCAAACACCTTAAAAATCAAACCCCAAAATTCCAGACCCAAAAAATCGACCCCTTATTTTTTCCAGACCCAAAAAATTCGTCTCTTAAAAATCCAGGCCCCTAAAAATCAAGACCCTTAGAAATCCAGTTTCTAAAAATCCAGATCCTTCAATACCTAGACCCCTAAAAATCCACTCCCTTAAAAATTCAGACCCCTAAAAAATCCACTTAAAATTCCAATCCCTTAAAAATCCAGTCCCTAAAATACTCACTCCTAAAAATCCAGACCCCTAAAAAATCTGACTCCTAAAAATCCAGTCCCCTAAAAATTCAGACCCCTAAAAAATCAACACTCAAAATTTAAATCCTTTAAAAATCCAGACCCCTAACAAATCTAGACCCTATAAAAATACAGACCCCTAAAAAATCCACTTATTTAAATTCCAATCCCTTAAGAATCCAGTCCCCTAAAAAATCCACACCTAAGAATCCAGACCCCTAAAAAATCCACCCTTAAAAACTGACCAACCTAAAAAATTAGTTCCCTAAAAAATCAGCCCCTAAAATATTCAGCCCCATAAAAATTCACCCACCTAAATTAAATTGTTCCGAAAAATCACCCATGAAATATTCAGCCCCCTAAAAACTAACCCACCTAAAACAATCGAGTTCCCTAAAAATCAGCCCCATAAAAACTCACCCACAAAATAAATGTTCCCCAAAAAAATCTACCCTTAAATATTCAGCCCCATAAAAATATAGCACCCTAAAAACTCACCCACCTAAAAAAATGAATTCTCTAAAAATCAACCCTTAAATATTCAGCCCCATAAAAATCTAGTCCCCTAAACAAAGGCAACGCAGCCCCATCTATAGCACGGTTTCAGACTTTCCTTTATGTCTCTTCCTCTCTCCCCTCTCCCTCTCCTTATTGGGGTCCAATTTCGGGGGGCTGGGAACAAATTGGTCCCCCCCTTCCCCTTCCCCCCACTGTTGCCATGGCGACTACCTCCCCGTCAGATCGATGTCCTAGCCCTCCCTTCCTCCTCCTCCTCCTCCTCCCTAACTTTCCCAGGCCAAGTTATCAGGAGGTGGAGTCATGGAGGGGGCTACGAAGGGGGCTGCACTCCATTCCACTCCAGCCTGCCTACTCCTCTACTCCTCTTCCTCTTCAAATAACTCCTTTTCCTCCTCCTCCTCTCCAACAACCTCTTCTTCTTCTTCCTCCTCTTCAACCTCCTCCTTCTCTTCAACAACCTCCCCTTCCTCTTCAACAACCTCCTCTTCCTCTTCAACAACCTTCCCTTCCTCCTCCTCCTCCTCTTCCACAACCTCCCCTTCTTCTTCTTCCTCCTCTTCAACAACCTCATTTTCCTCCTCCTCCTCTTCAACAACCTCCTCATCCTCTTCAACAACCTTCCCTTCCTCCTCCTCCTCCTCTTCCACAACCTCCCCTTCTTCTTCTTCCTCCTCTTCAACAACCTCATTTTCCTCCTCCTCTCTTCAACAACCTCCTTTTCCTCCTCCTCCTCTTCAACAACCTCCTTTTCCTCCTCCTCCTCCTCTTCAACAACCTCCTTTTCCTCCCCCTCCTCTTCAATTACCTTCCCTTCCTCTTCCACAACCTCCCCTTCAACAACCTCCTCCTCTTCAACAACCTCTTCTTTCTCTTCAACAACCTCCTCTTCTTTCTCTTCAACAACCTCTTCAACCTCCTCCTCCTCTTCAACAACCTCTTCTTTCTCTTCAACAACCTCTTCTTTCTCTTCAACAACCTCCTCTTCTTTCTCTTCAACCTCCTCCTTCTCTTCAACAACCTCCCATTCCTCCTCAACAACCTCTTCTTCCTTCTCTTCAACAACCTCTTCCTTCTCTTCAACAACCTCCCCTTCCTCCTCAACAACCTCCTCTTCAACAACCTCCACTTCCTTCTCCTCCTCCTCCTCCTGCAACAGCCCCACACGCCTCAGGGCTCAGGCAAGACTACAGTAAACCGGCAACGTAGTTACGTAGCCCCCATTAATGTCCCTGCGCAGCCCCACAGGTTGCCAGGGGACTGCGAGGGGCTGTTCCGCCACTACTGACGGGGGAATATTAAAGATTAAACCTGTAGTAAAAGTAATGTTAGTAATTTAAGGGAACTTGGATATACTGGCCTTATTACTTTTCCTGCCTTGTGATTGGTCGGCGCCCCGGGACTCCTCGCACGCCATTGGTCCGTCCAGAGCCCCTGCCACGCCCCCACTCGCCTCCCATTGGTCGGCTACCCCATTACGAGGTTGCCCCATTATTTTTCAGCCCATATTGAAGTCTCCTGTTTTATCCACAAACAAAATATTCCACCGGGAAAAAAAATATCCCGGTTGAATTATCCGCGTTAGAAAAGAGCCCGTGGTATTTTTATAGCCTTCGTGTGGGGGAAGGGAGAGGGGAAAGGGGGGAAGGGGGAGAGAGGGGAAAGAGGGGAAGGGGGAGAGAGGGGAAAGAGGGGAGGAAAAGACTGAAAAAGAAAGACAGAAGAAAAGACTGGGGAATGTTGGCTGAAAGGGGAAGAAAAGAGACGAAAGAATGGAAAAAGGAGAACAGCTATGTTCGTTACAGAGAGAGAGAGAGAGAGAGAGAGAGAGAGAGAGAGAGTCAGTCTTCATTTATTTCCTTCATTTTTCAAGGACCATTAGTGGGAAGGCAAGATAGATGAGACTGAGGAGGAAGAGAAAGGAGAGGCTGGAGGATAGATGAGGGGACTGTTTCAGGGCTATTTGGGGCTACATAGGGCTGTGGGAGCAAAGAAAGGGACTGTAAGGGACTATAGGAGTCACTAGGGAACATGTGAGCTTGTGAAAGGGTCTGTAAGGGGCTGAATAAGATGTGTAGGAGGGTGTGAGACTGAAAAACTGAGGGAAGAGGCAATGCAGAGGGCTGAAATAGGGCTGAGAGAGTGAGTGGAGAGTGAGAGGGCTGGGAGAGTGAGAGGGCTGGGAGAGTGAGGGGGCTGGGAGAGTGAGTGGGCTGGGAGAGGTTGTGAGGGGCTGAGGTAACAATGAAGAGGTAAAGGGATGGTGTGATGGGGGAGGAAAGGAGGTAAATGGGACTGGGAAAGCAAGGGATAAGGGGCTGAGGAGAATAGCTGAAAGGGATGGAAGGCAGTTGGGAAGGGCGGAGCGAGAGGGGGGCTAAGAGGGGGCTGCGAGGTTGAGAGACACTGGAGAACCCCGGAGAGGAGGAGGGATGAGGAGGAGGAGGGGGGAGGAGGAGGAGGAGGAGGAGGAGAATCAATATGCAACCCGAGTCTCATTCTCTGTTGGGTCTCTGTAGCCCCTTCGGTTTAATCTTCGGGAGAACATAACATCTAAGCAAGGGGACTGTTCTCTCTCTCTCTCTCTCTCTCTCTCTCTCTCTCTCTCTCTCTCATTATCAAGCGGCTGGTAAATCTTGCTTTGCGTTTTGGCGGGAATCTCTCTCTCTCTCTCTCTCTCTCTCTCTCTCTCTCTCTCTCTCCTCTCCTCCTCTTTATCAAGCGGCTGGTAAATCTTGCTTTGCGTTTTGGCGGGAATCTCTCTCTCTCTCTCTCTCTCTCTCTCTTCTCTCTCTCTCTCTCTCTCTCTCTCTCTCTCTCTCTCTCTCCTCTAAGCGGCTTAAATCTTGCTTTGCGTTGCGAATATCTCTCTCTCTCTCTCATTATCAAGCGGCTGGTAAATCTTGCTTTGCGTTTTGGCGGGAATCTCTCTCTCTCTTCTCTCTCTCTATCAAGCGGCTGTAATCTTGCTTTGCGTTTGCTGAATCTCTCTCTCTCTCTCTCTCTCTCTCTCTCTCTCTCTCTCTCTCATTATCAAGCGGCTGGTAAATCTTGCTTTGCGTTTTGGCGGGAATATCTCTCTCTCTCTCTCTCTCTCTCTCTCTCTCTCTCTCTCTCTCTCTCTCTCTTCCTGTCTTCTCTAATCCTTCCACTTCTCTTTCCTTTTCCTCCTCCTCCTCCTCTTATCTTTCTTCCTTCTTTTGCCATCCTAATACTTCAACTCCTTATCCTTCTTCCCTCCTCCTCCTCCTCCCCATTCCTTTTTTCTTCCTTTATCTCATTCATCCATTCTTTTACTTTTCCTACTTCACATTTTTCTCCATTCCGTCTGCTCTTCTTCTTCTTCTTCTATTATCGGTATATTCTCTACTTCTACTCTTCTTCCTCCCTTATCAACCTATGCATCCTCCTCCTCCTCCTCATCGTAGAATCCGTGGGAACTTGATAGAAACCTTTAAGATTCTAAAAGGTTTTGATGTCACTAATCAAGAGAACCTATTCGAGCTTTCAACTCAAGTGACAACAAGAAATAATGGTTTAAAACTAAACGGTCAACGTTGCATCACCGATCTCCGTAAAAATTATTTCAATGTTAGAGTCGTTGAACGATGGAACAAGTTACCAGCAAATGTTGTCGGAGCCAGCACAATAACTACATTCAAAAACAGACTTGACGCGCACTGTAAAGTAAATGGGTATTGATAGTGCGAATTCGTATCTAGTCCCCGGTATCGATTAGTCGTAGTGGTAGTGGTAGTTGTAGTTAGTATTTTTTCATATCCTATCATTCTGCACTATGAAACTTCCATGTTCCTATTCTCTTTAGGGACAAGGTATCATTTTCCAACTGTTTTCTTACAAGTAGTTGATAGTTAGTAGTATGTAGTTCAGCAGATACCCTCGCTATGGACCAATAGGTCTCCTGGTGTCTGTTATTCCTATGTAATCCTATGTAATCCTCCTATCATTACCCATCAACCGCCTCTTCCATCTCACTCTTATCTGCCTAACATTCTTCTCCCCTTCTTCTTCCCTCTTCTTCATCATCCCATACCTCCTCCTACTCTTCATCATCAACCTATTATACCTCCTCCTCCTCCTAACTCTTCCTCTTCCTCTTCCTATTCCTCCTCCTCCTCCTGCTCCTTCTCCTAACTCTTCCTCTTCCTCCTCCTCCTCTTCATCAACCTATTACTTCCTCCTCCTCCTACCTCTTCCTCTTCCTCCTACTTCTTCCTCTTCATCAAACTATTTCTTCTCCTCCTAACTCTTCCTCTTCCTCCTCCTCCTCCTAACTCTTCCTCCTCCTCCTCCTCCTAAATCTTCCTTCTCCTCTTCCTTACTCTTCCTCTTCCTCCTCCCACTTCTAACTCTTTCTCTTCCTCTTCCTCCTCCTCCTAACTCATCCTCTTCCTCCTACTCCTAACTCTTCCTCCTCCTCCTAACTCATCCTCTTCCTCCTCCTAACTCTTCCTCTTCCTCCTCCTCCTAACTTTTCCTCTTCCTTCCTCCTCCTCCTAACTTTTCCTCTTCCTCCCCTCCTCCTCCTAACTCTTCCTCTTCCTCTTCCTAACTCTTCCCTTCCTTCCTAACTCTTCCTCTTCCTCCTCCTCCTTCAAGAGTACAAGGTCGCACGTTCCTCTCTGATCAATAGAAGAGCCTCAGGTGCCATAACACACATACACACACACACACATGCACACACACACACATGCGCGCACACACACACACACACACACGTACGGTACAAGGTCAAGGGAAGGAACTACTGACCTTACCTAACATGCCTAAACATGTCTCAAATGCGTCCCTAGATGCTCTCTCTCTCTCTCTCTCTCTCTTCCACCTATAACATTAAGCGGTTAAATTTTGCTTTGCGTTTTGGCGGGAAAATCTCTCTCTCTCTCTCTGACTTGCATGCTGTTGGGAGAATAAAGAAAACTGAAAAAAGTGGCGGGAAATTTTCACACACACACACACAAACACACAAACACACAGACACACATACACATACACAGTCACACACACACACACACACACACACACACACTTAGAAGAATAGAGGAGAAAGAAGAGGCGAATGAGGAGGAAGAGAAAACGGAGGAAGAGGAAGATAAGGCGGAGGAGGAGGAGGAAGAGAGAGGAAGAGGAAGAAGAGAAAGCGGAGGAGGAGGAGGAGGAGGAAGAGAAAGAGAGAGGAAGAGGAAGAAGAGAAAGCGGAAGAGAAGGAGGAGGAGGAGAAAGAGGAAGAAGAGAAGGAGGAGAAAGAGGAAGAAGAGGAGGAGAAAGAGGAAGAAGAGAAAGAAGGAGAGGAAGAGGAGGAGGAGGAGGTGAAGGAAGAGAATAGAGATCAGCGTTACCAATTAGGAGAAGGGGGAAGGGATAGAGATGGCAGTGTTACCAATCCCAAACACTCAACCCCTCCGTTAATTAAACCAAAACAACACCTGTGGGGGGCGGGGGGGGCAACACCTGTGGGGGGCGGGGGGTGCAACATCTGTCGGGGGGGGGGGGGCAACACCTGGGGCTGGACAGGTGTTGCAAGACGGTCCCTGCAACACACCAACCTTACCTGTCTTAAATACTACCCTTGCAACACCTGTAATCACGTGATGGCAACTCTCTCTGACACACCCTCCTCTCTCTCTCTCTCTCTCTCTCTCTCTCATCTTCATGCCTCTTCATTTAGCTCTCCCTCCTTTTCCTCCATACCATTCCCAATTCATCTCTTCTCTCTCTCTCTCTCTCTCTCTCTCTCTCTCTCTCTCTCTCTCTCTCAATGTAATTTCAAACTCCTCTCCCTCCCTGATTTCTTCCCCACGACGTCCTCTCTCCTCCTCCTCCTCCTCTTCCTCACATGGGATTCTCCTCTACCACACACCACATTCCTCTCTCTCCCTCTCTCTCTCCCTCTCCCTCTCTCTCTCTCCATCCTACTCTCCTCTCTCTCCCTCTTTCTTTCTTCTCTCCCTCCCTATCCTCTTCATCCCCTTAAGAGGAAAAAAAAGTTACCTCCCTCCCTCTCTCCATCCTCTTAGCAAACTCTTCCCTCCCTCACTCCCTTCCCTTCATACCTGTCTCCCTCCCTCCCTTCCTTCCTGCCCTCCCTTCATTCCTTCTCTCCCTCTCTCCCTCCCTCCCTTCCTTCCTTCCTTCCTTCCCTCCCTCCTACCCTTTATATTTTCTCTCCCTCCCTCTTCTCCCAAACCTGTCCCCTCCCTCCCTCCCTCCCTTCCTTCCTTCCTTCCTTCCTTCCTTCCTTCCTTCCTTCCTTCCTTCCTTCCTTCCTTCCTTCCTTCCTTCCTTCCTTCCTCCCTCCCTTCCTTCCCTCCTACCCTTTATATTTTCTCTCCCTCCCTCCCTCCAAACCTGTCTCCCTCCCTCCCCTCCCTCCCTTCCCTCCTACCCTTTATATTTTCTCTCCCTCCCCCATACCGTCTCTCCCTCCCTGCCTCCCTCCCTCCCTCCCTCCGTCCTTTCCTACTTTCCTCCTCCCTCCCTCCCTTCCCTCCTCCCTCTCTGTCTCTCCCCACCCTTTCCTCCTCATCCTGACCTTGTATTCTCCCCCTCCTCCCTCCCTTCATCTCTCCTCTCTTCTCTCCCTCCCTTCCTCTCCTCTTTCTCTACCACTCCTCCCTTCTCCCTCCCTCCCTTCTTTCTCTCCCCTTCCTTTCATCCCTTTTCTATTCCCCTAATTCTGCCTGCACCCTTACCTACCCTTCTCTCTCTTCTCTTCTCTCTCCTCTCCTCTACTCTCTCTCTCTCTTTTCTCTCTCTCTCTGGAAAGTTTGTAATATGTTGCCTTTCTTTTTCTCTTCCTTTTAACTCTCTCTCTCTCTCTCTCTCTTCTCTCTCTCTCTCTCTCTCTCTCTCTCTCTCTCTTAATCCTCTTTCCTTTTCTTTATTCTTCCCTCTTCAGAACGATGTCTCCTCTCTCTCTCTCTCTCTCTCTCTCTCTCTCTCTCTCTCTCTCGCTCTCTCTTCCTCTTATCCTCTACCTCCTCTTTCTTTGTAACAATCTTCCCTGTAAATCCTTCCAAACAATTAATCTCCTTTGGGTCTCTCTCTCTCTCTCTCTCTCTCTCTCTCTCTCTCTCTCGTCTTCAAGCCCGGTTCCCACTATCTCGCTTGTACGGCCGCCGTACAACAACAAAGACGTCACAATGACGTCACAACAAAGTCTACCGCACCGCCGTACCGCTGTACGGCCGCCGTACAAAGTTAAGGCCGGTTCCCATCAGCCCGCTTGTACGGCCGTCTTACAACAACACCGCTCAACAATGACGTCACCATCATCACCGCTTGAGTGGTATTAGTGGTAACTGGGCACAGGTGGCAACTCCGCTCGAGCGGACACCGCCGAGCGGGAGAGATGACTTGAATTTAACTTTGTACGGTGGCCGTACAGTGGTACGGCGGTGCGGTAGACTTTGTTGTGACGTCATTGTGACGTCTTTGTTGTTGTATGGCGGCCGTACAAGCGGGAAGGTGGGAACCGGGCTTTAAATTCAAGTCATCTCTCCCGCTCGGCGGTGTCCGCTCGAGGTGAGTTGCCAACTGTGCCCAGCTACCACAAATACCACTCAAGCGGTGATGATGATGACGTCATTGTTGTTGTATGGCGGCCGTACAAGCGGGATGGTGGGAACCGGGCTTTATGCGGGGTTCACACTTCCCGTATTTGCTACGTCCGTCTTGCCAACGTGACGTCACTTCCTGCTTGTGTGACCTTGAAAGACGTGCGTCTCGAGGCAAAAGAATGGGGAGTTTTCAAAGCTAAGCCGCCAGATGTCTCTCGCGCATCTCACATCCACTGCCCTTTGAGCGTGAATGATCTATCATTTACCGTAAACTCCCTGTAATTTTTCGGGACATATCAGAATTACCCTTCAATACAACAACTGAAACAGTTCTTAATAAAAAATGTAGTTTATCATTTTGTTTTTCAGCACTTGAAGAAAATATTGGCAAAACATAGAATACTTGAAAACTCAATTTCTTAAAATCGTCATTTCATGGAAACACTGCACGTTTAAGCTAAATGAAGCTTCAGGAAGTATGTACTTGTATGTAAGTTTTCACTGAGTACCTGTTTTGGGTGTATATGTTTCTCTTACGACGAACATTTAACCAAGAAGTAATTTAAGTAATTGGCACCTCAACGAACAGTCCTCTATCGAAGACAATACATGGGTCTTGTTTACTTGTTGTCTTGAAAAAGAGCGGGCTGCAGGAACGCATGCATCCGCCGTTATCTGCCTCACCTGTGCCTTCCTGAGGAGACAGGTCAACTACCACGCCTGTAATAGCATCATAGGACATCACCAGGGCCCATAGTGTTCCCCAAGGGATCCTCGCAGCCCTAAAACAAGACTCTTCCCCCCAGCCGTGGATAAGAAGTGACTGATATCAGATCCCGACATCGGGATGGTTTCTTCGGAGATGCTGAACGCCACACTATTTCTTGGTTAAATGTTCGTCGCAAAAGAGACAGACACATTCAAAACAGGTACTCGGCGAAAGCTTACATACAAGTAGGCTACATACTTCCTGAAGCTTCATTCAGCTTGAACGTGCAGTGTTTCCATGAAATGACGATTTTAAGAAATTGAGTTTTCAAGTATTCTATGTTTTGCCAATATTTTCTTCAAGTGCTGAAAAACAAAATGATAAACTACATTTTTTATTAAGAACTGTTTCAGTTGTTGTATTGAAGGGTAATTCTGATATGTCCCCAAAAAGTACAGGAAATTTACGGTAAATGATAGATCATTCACGCTCAAAGGGCAGAGGATATGAGAGCGCGAGAAACAGGCTTGAGCGTGAGCTTATTAGAAAACTCCCCATTGGAGCCTCCAGGGCAGACATTCAGAAAGAGTTAAAGGGCGCGGTGTTTAGCTTAACTAACTTCCTCTATTTGTACAACCCGGAAGTCGCGGGGATTCTGGTACGAGATATGGGAGTGGCGCTACGGTGTCACTATGGGCTTCGATAGCTGATTGGCTGAGCGAGTACAATTACGTCACAGCCTCGCCAGCGAATCACATAGTATTTCTCAAAAAGTTTCAGCCAATCACAAGGCTTCCACGCTCTCAGCTGTGTTTATAAACAAATTCATCATCCACACCAAAATGCTCCACCCTTCTCCCTCCTCCTCCTCCTCCACCTCCTAGCTTCTCCTCCTCCTCTTCCTCCTCCTAACCTTTTCTTATAGCAGCCGGCAGCAGTTGTAGCAGTAGCAGCAGCAATAAAATATAAGCGGTGTTTTTGTCGTCCAAGCATCGTCTTATATAGTACGAAGACCACTCCAATAACACTTACTGAAATGTTTGTTACACGGCTTATATTTTATTACTGCTGCCACCACCACTACCATCACCACTGCCACCACTACAACCACCACCAACTGCTATAAGAAAAGGTACTTCTTCTTCTTCTTCCTCCTCCTCCTCCTCCTCCACCTCCTAGCTTCTCCCTCTCCTTCTCCTCCCCTCTTCCTCCTCCCAACCCCTTCCCACAGCAGCCGGCAGCAGTTGCAGTAGCAGCAGCAGCAATAGCAGCAGCAGAAGCAGCAGTAATAAAATATAAGCCGTGTTTTTGTCGTCCAAGCATCGTCTTGGTACGAAGACCACTCCAATAACACGCTGAAATGTGTGTTAACACGGTTTATATTTTATTACTGCTGCCACCACTACCACTATCACTGCTGCCAATACCACAACTACCACCAACTGCTACAAGAAAAGGCTAGGAGGAGAAGGAGAAGGAGAAGGAATATAATTATATTATATGTACCTTGTCTGTTTCGCGGAGCTGTGCGTGGTGGTGTATGGTGTGGTGAGTCATGGTGAGATGCCAACATTCGCCACTCGACCCATCACCCCCATAACAAACTCATCACGAGCGGATGGCATTGTAATATGGCCTAATTTCATTTGTATACTTGCCCTGTTCAGTTCTTGAGTCAGAAAACATTATATATACTCTATTTATGAGTATTTTTATGTATATTGCGTGCTCTACAACTGCCTGGAGGCAGTTGTGTGATTTTGACAGCTCAACGTCTTTAACTACGTCATCAATGTGCCTGCAGAATGCCAAAAGTCGCCCAGAACAGCTGTTGGAAGTCGCTAGGTCGTGCAGACCGGAAGTAAGCCTCTCTGAATGTAGCCCCAGATCTTTTGGCGGGCTGCGTGAGCGGTGGTGCCACAATTTATGGAACATTATACGTAACTAAGTTTTGCAATATCAAAATAATGCTGTTTCCAAGGTCTGATTTAAAATATATTTATTATCAGTGATTCTGGAAGATAATATTAGTAATGGAAGACATACATGATGTGAAAATATTGCGCCCCGCTGCTTGAAGATCGGAACAGCGGCACCGCTGCTTGAATGTAAGCTCCACCACCACTACTACCTCTTGTGTATTTTAATGCGTTATTTCTCGTGTTCTCTAGTTGAACTAGTTCTAACCCTCTCACGTGCCCCTCTAGTAGCTACTATATACCATCCTTCCTACAGCATCACGCTACGCCACCAACACCCTCTACAGGCCGTGTAATAGGTAGTAATTATTAGTGACTTGAAAAATACCGCCACGACTGCGATATGTGGCAACACCTGTGGACCCCGCTATACAGATTCCACTTGTAACCTTTGCAATAGCCTGTTGTCAGGGGATTGTAGCGCTATATAGATAGAGCAGGGAGTGAAGGGGGATATAGTGAAGGGAGTAATAGGTGTGTCATGGGGTACAAAAGGGAGTTAGTAAGGAAAGCAAGGAGGTTTTATACTGCAATGTTTTCTGATAAGAGCGAGCGGGAGTGATCGACCAATGAGACGAGGTAACGTCATCGTGACGTCACGGTGACGTCACGATAACAAGACGGACGTAGCAAATACGTGAAGTGTGAACCAGGCTTTATCCTTCATGTTGTTTATGTTCTTAATTATTTTTTCCTCCTTTTTTCAATTTACGTATTAATTTAGTTTTATTTGAATTTTAGTCGAGTCAGTATTGAAAGGAAAATAATCTACATAAATATATAATAAATAAAAATAAAAAAAAAATATATATATATAATTAATGATAAAAATTCCAAATACTCGTCGCTAAGATAAAAAAATGTCCTGTGTTTTAGTATGAGTTATTCTAAGAAGTTATTTTTTTATGCTAATTATCTAGTTAATCTTGTTAATTAATTAGTTATTTATGTTAATTAGAAGAGAAAATGAGTTAGTTTGAAAGACAAGGCATAAGGAAGCAAGATGATGAGAGAGAGAGAGAGAGAGAGAAGAGAGAGAGAGAGAGAGAGAGAGAGAGAGAGAGAGAGAGAGAGAGAGAGAATTGTTTTTCTTGTACGCATCTTTTTACATATAATTTCAACAGTATCTAAATATATATATAAGAGGAGAGAGAGAGAGAGAGAGAGAGAGAGAGAGAGAGAGAGAGAGAGAGAGAGAGAGAGAGAGAGAATTTTTTTTCTTGTACGCATCATTTTATATATCATTTAAACAGTATCTAAATATAAAAGTAGATGAAAACTGATTACATTAAGGCAGTGAAGTTTTAACACAAAACAACAAACGGACAGACAGACAGACAGACAGACAGACAGACAAATAAACAAACCCAGTATTTCCCCATCCCACCTGTCTTAATTAATCCCACCTGTCCACGTATTACACCTGTCCAATACCCGTCCATAATCACAGCACCTTTCCTCCCCTCTTCCTTCTCTTCAACCTTCCCTTCATTTTTTATTTTATCTTTCCCATTAGAATTATTCCCCCTTAACCTTCCTTCCTTTTTATTTTTTCTATTTTTCCCATTATAATTATACCCCCCTTAACCTTCCCTTCTTTTTTTATTTTATCTTCCCATTATAAATATTCCCCCTTAACCTTATCTTCCTTTTTATTTTATCTTTCCCATTAGAATTATTCCCTTCAACCATCCCTTCCTTTTTATTTTTTATCTTTTCCATTATAATTATATCCCTTAACCTTCCCTCCCTTTTTATTTTTTATCTTTCCCATTATAAATATTCCTCCTTAACCTTCCCTCCCTTTTTTATTTTTTCCATTATAATTATACCCCCTCTATCTTCCCTTCCTTTCTACTTTATCTTTCCCATTAGAATTATTCCCCCTTAACCTTCCCTCCCTTTTTACTTTTTATCTTTTCCATTATAATTATACCCCTTCCTTTTTAGTTTATTTTTCCCATTATAGTTACTACCCTCTCTCTTCTTTTTATCTTTTTCCCTATACCTTTTATTCTTCATATTTCTTTATCCCTCCTTCTACGTACCAAACATTGCATATAATAAGTAAATACATAAATCAGATAAGAAGACTAGAAGACAAGAAGAAGACAAGAAGAGGAAGAAGACAAGAAGAGGAAGAAGACAAGAAGAAGACAAGAAGACAAGAAGAGGAAGAAGACAAGAGGAAGAAGACAAGAAGAGGAAGAAGACAAGAAGAGGAAGAAGACAAGAGACAGAAGAGGAAAAGCAGAAGAGAAACAAAGAAGAAGACAAGAAGACAAGAAGAGGAAGAAGACAAGAAGAGGAAGAAGACAAGAAGAGAAGAAGAAGACAAGAAGACAAGAAGAAGACAAGAAGAGGAAGAAGACAAGAAGAGGAAGAAGGCAAGAAGACAAGAAGAGGAAGAAGACAAGAAGACAAGAAAAGGAAGAAGACAAGAAAAGGAGGAAGATAAGAAGACAAGAAAAGGAGGAGGATAAGAAGACAAGAAAAGGAGGAAGATAAGAAGACAAGAAAAGGAAGAAGACAAGAAGAGGAAGAAGACAAGAAGACAAGAAGAGGAAGAAGACAAGAAGAGGAAGAAGACAAGAAGAGGAAGAAGACAAGAAGACAAGAAGAGGAAGAAGACAAGAAGAGGAAGAAGACAAGAAGAAGCAAGAAGACAAGAAGAGGAAGAAGACAAGACAAGAAGAAGACAAGAAGAGGAAGAAGACAAGAAGTAGGCAAGAAGACAAGAAGAGGAAGAAGACAAGAAGAGGAAGAAGACAAGAGGAAGAAGTCAAGTTCTAAGAGGAAGAAGACAAGAAGAGGAAGAAGACAAGAAGAAGGCAAGAAGACAAGAAGAGGAAGAAGTCAAGAAGAGGAAGAAGACAAGAAGAGGAAGAAGACAAGAAGACAAGAAGAGGAAGAAGACAAGAAGACAATAAGAAGAAGAAGACAAAAACAGAAGACAAGAACAAGAAGACAAGAAGAAGAGAGGAATTGCTAAAGTATTGGATTCTCTCACATTTACATAACGAACCACTTTAAGGAGCAAATGTGATTAAGGAAAGGAGATATTCTGTCTATTATGAGATATAATTATGATGATGAGATAGTTATAGTTCTATCACTACTACTACTACTACTGCTACTATTTATATTACTACTACTACCACCACTACTACTACTATTACTACTACTACTATTACTACTACTACTACTACTACTACTACTACTACTACTACTAATAATAATAATAATATTAACTACTACTACTACTACTACTACTACTACTACTACTACAACTACTACTACTACTACTATTACTACTACTACTACTACCACCACTACTACTACTATTACTACTACTACTATTACTACTACTACTACTACTAATAATAATAATAATACTAATACTAATACTATTACTACTACTACTACTACTACTACTACTACTACAACTACTACTACTACTATTACTACTATTGTTACCATCATCATTTTTTGTAAGATGCTACTCAATATCGTAGTAGTATTACCGTCAACAACACTATAGTCGCCACTGCACTTATGTCGCCAGGCGCCATATATT